>JAZBGX010000167.1:30169-45192 GCA_037414775.1 Zonitis immaculata
CTTTTATCAAAAACTAAACTATATTTCTTTTAGTCCGTTGATTTTCTATTGCAGCGAATATCCCAATCGAATTTTATTCTAAAACATATTTAGTTGCTACTATTTGTTCGTAAATTTGATTTTTATATTTATGAAACGAATTACAGTTGATGTATGTTTTAATAGACATATATAGATAGGGAAAAAAATGGATGTGAGAGAGAAAAACTATAGATACTAATAGATGGGAACATTACAAACGTAAATTGTTCAAGAAGTAAACAACCAACCAACATAAATGCGGTGTGAAGAGTGACAAGCGAAAACCGAATGAAATTTTGGGTTTGGTACAAAAAAAAAGGTGGTTGGTTGGTTGACTAGCAACAGTCCTGATTGCGTTCTATAATGGCTTTCCAATGTTTTTATACGGGCAAAATGCCTTTCTCTCCCCAATTCGTTCGTCTACTGTCCACTTGAGTTTACTTTTATTTTATTAACAACACCATTGTAGTATATAGTCGAGTGCCAACGGCCACCACCACCACCAACACCGTCAACGATTCTAATGCTGCCACCAAAACCTATTCTTTTGTTTGTTTCCAACATTGGCTTTTGAATTTTTCGAATTGTTTTCTATTCTTGATTTTTGTTGACTTTGTTGTTGTTTTGTCAAATCTAGAATCAATTAAATTCGATATTTCGAATTGAGCACTTTTATAGCACAATTTTCTAGAGAAAAGCTTGCGTCTCTCTTGTTTAATTCATCTAATTCTGTCCGTTTTTGAGTTATTTGCATTTCAAACATTCTCAATCTCGGATTTTATTAAATTTTTATTATTGAAATATTTTATCATTGCTTTCTAGTGTTTTTATAACAATATTATAAAAAATGCTTCCAAAACATTGCATGTGGCATGAGCACAATGGATAAATGTGGAAGGTGTGAAATTGGTGGATGCGCGTCTCAAAGACTTTTTATAAAACTGAACAGGCGATCGAATTAGATTGATTAAACAAAATTGTGCAATTGAACAACCTTTTAGATTTTTAATTCTAACGATAGTTCATTGAACGAAAAAAGAAAAACCCGATTTAGTCAATTAAGAGAATCAAACTTGCCTGTTCATTGCGACACAAATTCAAATAAAAAAGAAGAGTTTTGAGAGGTATGGGCGGTTGAGAATGGACAATAAAGTCGAAAATCACAACGAAGATCGATTCTCGCACAATTATTTGTGTTTTCGGACTAAAAAGTGAGCGCTGCATTCTCTAAAGATGTCCTAAATCGACTTTTGAAACGGATTCAACTCGTGAAGCAGGAATTGTATCGCACTGGGAACTGTTTCCTTTCACGATTTTTTGTCTAAAAGGCGACTGACACGATTCACCACCCACTAGACTGTTTTTATTCGCTAGATCAGAAATTCCTGTAAACGAGAAACGTTTCGAAGATATTGAGGCGATTCGAACGAATGTTATGGGGATTCTGAGGGCAATTCCATTCGAAAAGAGTTTTCCAGGTCGATCCAGCGGCTTCAGGTGTATAGTAAAGTTTATTAGAACAAGGAGAGGACTATGTTGTAACTTTTTGAATAAACTCTGTATATTTTCAGAAATATCATTTTTCATTGTGCTGTATAATTTATTGTTGGACTAGTTCCAATTCACTGCATATGATAATTCGATATCAATCAAATACATAGCCGGATCAATAAATCTTCGCATTCACGTCATTTATAGTTACATTTAGTTACGACAAAAGTTGATAAGTTGAAACAGCTTACTGATATTGTGTCACTATTTAAACTTATGAACTTTTGTCGTAACTTAATGCAACTAAGGATGACGTAAATGCAAAGATTTATTGATCCGACTATATATTTGTTTCTGTGTGCTTCAAACTAGTCGGTTCTTTCTATTAATAATTCAAAATCCATCGTTCGTATGTATTTTAGAATTTTCCTACAATAATAAATTGGATTTTGAACAGAAATTGTACACTTCGTTTTCTTGTTGTTCCAACAATCGCAATTAGTTTTTTGTTATTTTTTTTTCTAAGTTTTCATATGGAAAATTGTGATTATCGATAGAAAATATATGTTGAACTTTTGATCGATGATGTAACATTTTTCAATTGCATTTCAAAATATATATTACAATATATTTTAGGAAACAAAGGAATCGTGCATGCATTTATCAAATAAAATAAACAATCTGTGAGATTTATTCACATAAAAATGGAAAATAAACGAAAATCGTTTATTAAATATAGAATTTACAAGAATAATTAAATTAAAAAGTACGAAACAGAAAAATAGTATTGTTCACATCAGCAGAATCTGTGACGCACATTCTAAACGCCTGGTCACTCACTGATGACAGCTACAACAATACAATACGATAGAAATGCAGTTGCTATCACATAACTGTAACGCCAATGATTTGTGTAGACAATCATAATAGAAAAGTTATCTAGTATAGGCGACGCGTCACAAATTCTGCCGATGTAAGCAGCGATGTACAATTGGGTTCAAATAATCTATAAAGGTATTGTGATTTGTTTTATAAATATTCAATGTTAATATAGCATAAAAATCCATTTGGTTTGGATTTAAAACAGAACGATTACGCTTCAATCGATTTACCATTCATAGAACTATATTTGGTAATTAACAAAAATCTAATTAATTGTCGTCCAGGTTTTTTATGTATGTGTATCGGAATTAATGGAATTCTGATGGCACAATATCGGGCGAGTATATTGGGTGAGATTCAATTCATTAATTTTCTCCAAGGCTCATCGTGTTGTACAGTAACGCTGTTTTCGTTGACAGTCCTGACGATTTATTCGGAGACAGCCAACGCTTTATTCCGTTCCATAGATAATCATAGAGGATCCAGTTCTGATCGCCAGTTATCAAGCGATAGAAAAACGCTTTTATATCGTGTTACTGAAGCCATAGAGTTGTATGTGGTGGACTGGTCAGCTCTGCTTGCTTCGGAACCTAAACACCTACTTATTTCATTAATCCGCCTCGAATTAAAAAAAAAAAACAAGTATGAAAAATTACTTGTAATGTAGCAATATTATTTTTCAATTCTTCATAAACGATCAATTCAAAGGACATAATTAAGCCTATAACAGTTATAGTCAATAATACAAGGATATCGGTGAAGCGAGTCCTTTGTGCTGCGCTTGCGAGCGCAATCGACTGAAAACTAACTTTGTCTCCTACAATAAATAACATTACGACCACTTTGTTTCTATGATATTGCAAAGGAACTGTTGCTTATACGTTTGTCTGGCACAACAATATCAACAACTATGTTACAATCAGAGAAAAATAAATATAGGAAATGTTTATCGCGTCCACATTAATCCAAGAATAACTACTGCACTTAATAAATTATATTCAACTGTACAACGAGCTAAATATGGTTCTGATTTGATTAGAATCGGTTCCATAATTCTTGATGTGATCGATTTGTATTTGGAATATTGTCGAATTTTTTCTTTAATTTAGAATAGTACCGGTGTTTCTCTAATTAAAACAAATAGCCATTTGGATAAAGTTGCAATTATATGCATCAAACCAAATCTAGCAATTAATTCACTTTTTTCGACTCAACAAACTACAACGAACAACAACAACAACAACAACAACAAAAAGTTGGCAACTTTTCAAAGTTATAGTTTGTTGGTTTTTCTATTAACAACTTACATCAGTGTAGGAGAAGATGAACAATATTTGCATATGAGAGAATATTATCTTTAAAAGTTTTAAGTATACAGGATAGTCGGCCAGAGGCTTTCCTGGTCTTGTATAGAAACTCTGGTTCTAGTGGAGAGAAAAAATCTACTCGAAGATTTAAAGTTTGAAAAATCGTTTTAACGTCAAAATATTCTCCAAATATCCTTAGATCGTCGAGTCCGTTTTTTTTTTCTGGTACCCACTAGAGCCAGAGTTGCAAGACCCGGAATGCCTCTGGTGGACCATTCTGTAATATTGCAATCTTTTTGTGAAAAAAGTTCACAGTACTGACCAAATTGGAATAAATCACTGAGCCAATGCTCAGGTTATTTTTGTTTTTTTTTTTTGTTATAAATTATTCTTTTTATTATTTTCAATTTTATTCTATAGTGCGTTTCACGGTAAATGGTCCATGTTGCTTACATCGACAGACTTTGTGATACTTCTATAAAACGTGCGGTCATTGCTATTGTTACAATTGAAACAATAACTCTCGTTTTTTTTTGCAACTCGTTCGATCTTGACCCAAACAAATTCACTCCATTTGTTTTTTTCTAATTGGAGGCAAATTGCTAGAATCTGGAGCGTTTCAACGAAGTATTTACTGTGTTTTGTTAATTACTAATTCTAGTCTTTGATGATTCGATAAGTGCCGTTTGTTTGATAGCTAATTGAACCATTACTGTTTTAGAATGAGTTAGTTGTGATAATTATTGAACTTTGATAATTCTATAACGATTAAATTGATATTCCGATATTTCAAAGTTATCTAACATAAGTATCGAAGTAACAAAGGTTGATTAGTCGTTGAATTTTCGTAAAACTAATTCCGTTGCTTAAAATTGTACAAATTTCGACAATTCTCAATTATCAGATCGATCATATTGTGATAAAAATACTTGTAACACCAATAGGAAAATGAAAAGTTCCATAACGGATTCCTATCCTGAAATTAATGTCTTTTTTCCAATGAAAACAAAAAAATAATCGATAGAGAACAGAGATTATCGGAAAATCGTCACATATGCAACATCGATTTTTCCTTCATTTGTTTTGTAATATAAAATAAAATAACAATACTATACCAACATAAAATCGTGTAAATATAACAGAACAAATTAGATTAATTTTTTGCGAAACTTTAATTGCTTTCTAGAAGTTTTATATTATCAGTACAAACATTAAAAACTAGAATTAAAAATTTTGTTCTCCAATGGGGGAAGTAATAATAATAATAATAATAATAATAATAATAATTTCAGGAAAAAACTAGATAGTTATAATTAAAAAACTTTAGAAAACCCATATTTCCCATCACTTACAAACGAGTTTTTCCATACTTAAATATGAAAGAATTGATAGCAACAATTATATTGATTTAGGGATTTTCCACTCACATCGTATGCGTTTGGAAGCCACTTGTTGCTATTGCATCTGTAACAGGTATAGTGCTATATACCTAAAAATAACAATGATTTTTCCATAAAATGCTGGAACTGTATGCATTCAAGTTACACTGGATTGGAATTACATCAGAAAAAATAAAAGTAAAATAAACGTACTCATCTTTTCTGTTATATTTATTGAGTGTGCTTGCATAGGATTCTACACGATTCCAGAAATATCGAAATACGTAACTATGAAAAGCGAGTACGCAGTCTGGGTTCTTCCAAACGACAACGATTCGATAAACGTGAGAGTGAACGAAATATATGAGACACTTCGATATAGGGAACAATGCAACAGTTGCTCACCGGAGGATATCCAGCGTTTATGTTGACAACGTGATTACCGAACGAGCAATGATCTGAGCGCTTTCGATCTGAAATAAAGACGCTGTATGATCAGCCATTAGGTTTTAAGTGGAAGCTAGACGTTTGGGTCCCGCATGACAGAGTTGCACTGTGTATTGTCAGAAAAATGACAGATTTCTGCGATAGTTGGTCAAAAGTGAGGAAGCCCTATAGTATGGACTGCGAGAAGTTGTACTGTGGAATTTTCACCGACGTAAATTACGTGCGTAAAAGTACGTTGCGTGTGTCTATGCCGTTATCCCACTCTTTGTAAAAAAGTTGCAAATTTCTGATGAAATAATTAATTAATGTGAATATTGATCGATTATTGTTATTCGTAATACTGTTGATTATTTTAAAATTAGACGATAAAAAAAATAAATCGTTTTTATTTTGAGTTTACTATAAAAATTTGTAATGATTATTAAATGGATGTTAATTATTTTTGTTATCAATTCAAAATTTAATTTCGATGCTTTCAATATTGGAATTTGTTTCACAATTTACATCTAATCAATAATATAACAATTGCTATAAATATATAGATATATTTGTTTTGAGTAATTTCAAATTTTTGAATAATATACGAATATACTTTATCGAAATTAAAATTTCAATATTTATTAGTTGCGTATATGTTGGTTAAGAATGAAACTATTGAAATTTATAATGTAAATGTCGGATTTCAGCATTCATGAAAATGAATAAAATGAACATAAAAGATAAGAATTAATTATATGTCCTATAGTTATATTCTATCGTAATATTGTCATATTTTTTTTTGGTACTCTAGGTTCTTTGTTGAACATTTCAATATTAACAACAATATATCTAAAATAGAATAGCGAAACCTACATTTTCTTGAACAAGAAAAATCTCTATATACCTAGTTATATAAAAAGAGATAAAGAAAATTGAGTTAAATCTACATTTTTCCTAATTTAAACTAATCTTCTCCATTTCTTTGTTATCATCTTTCATCTTTATAAAAACTAAGAAAAAAAAATAACAATAAGGTCGGTTGCCTCTCGGTGAAACTGGATTGATATTTTTAGCCTAATATCACCTTATTATCAATAGGAATTTCTCAAATGAGCTAGATACATACACAGACAAGTATTTCCAGTGTAGGAACTACTTGCTCAGCTCCTCATACATTTATATTCCGGTCAATAATTATATTTGTGTTACACTGTTCTACTATTGCGAAAATTTTGAATAGTAAGAGTAGATAAGAACCTGAGAGTTCCTTTTTTATACGACAGGACAGTTGGACCAACCCAACTCAACGCTGACTATCGAATAAATTAGGTGGAGTGAGAATACCGAACTTTGTGGTCTTCCGTCGTGCACCCCGAAGCAACCTAGATTACACAACGAGATCTTCAATTGGCAAAAGATACTAGTGATCGTGAAGGGCTTCAAATGCCTGTTGCACTCTGTTGTTGAACTTGTGATCGTGTACGGCTATTGGACATTTCTAATGCCTTCTTGACATACTTCGAGCCCTTCACCATCCGAATGAGCTTCTTACATGAATGACTCTGATATCCCAATCCTATAGCGACTCAACAGTTATTGAGTATCCGATAGCCTGGGAGAGCACCTGCTAGCCCCTGTCTCTCTTAGCAGCCCCTCACAACCTTTAACGGGTAATAGTCGAACTCAATTTCTTTGATTCTACCACACAATTACACTAACTGATGTATCCTTCACTCTATCAATTGAAGGATTAGTTAGCTAATCAGATAACTGTAAAGGTATAAGAGTGGTCTGTATTTGAGACTAATCGCGGATACTAGACTTCAAGATTTTTTTCCCGTCTCCCGGCCGCGTCTTCGGTAGAAGAGAAATATAAAATATTTGGTGAAAGTAATGTGAAAATAAATAGATTGGAAAATCAGGATCAATAATTTGAATGGTAGAAAGGACAAAAATAATGAAGGAACAAAAAATTTGAATATTAAATACGTCTTGAAAATATTCGCCAACAATTCGATTTAATAATATAACGTTATTTTATAATATCGAATTTCCACAGTTTTCCATAATTTTTTTGGTCCGCTTTTCTTTCTTTTTTTGACATTCGAAAAAAACATCCCCAACATTATTGGTGTTAGAAATATTTTATTGATATTAATTTTTTATTCCATCATAAAGTAGAGGATTAATTTTATAATTTCGACAAAAAACAAAATTCCAGTTATTTAAGCTTCGAATTAAAATTCTCTTTTATTTCCGTTTCACGGTGAAAATTGAGTCCGTTTTTTGGTTTTTCGTGATAAATCATGCGTAATGCAAGATAAATAATTTTATTTTTCACACAACAAACTTTATTTTATTCAGTCATTCGTTTCATTTGTTGAACTTTGTGCATTATTGCAAATTTTTGTAGATTCCATCTCAATTCACAATGTTGAGTTATATGTTTTTATGAAAATGACTGTTGATTGCTTGAAGAAAATTACCAGAAAATACGTTTTATTGTCGAATTTTGTTTGTTTGTTCATTTTCTTTTTGATGAGACATATTTTTATATTTCTCGAGCTTTTCGCCAATTATCTGGAAACTTTCGTATTTCATACGGAAATTTTCGGTTAGCACTCATTTTATCGTTTATCGTACTTTAGGAAATTTCTAAGAGGCTGTGCCAACCAGACGACTGCACTTATTCCAAGAATTGCAGTATTTCTATTTTTCAAAGAAAATTTTTAGTCAATTGAAATTTGGTATTATTTCAGTTCTTTGACGATTACATATTTTTTCAGTTTGTCATATGCCAACGGAATTGATTCTGAAAACAACAAAGTTTCCAATTAATAATGCATTTTATTTCCATAAAAATCTCCTATTCAACTCAATCTATCACATTTTCCGATGATAATTTGCTTTATTTTTGGTTAAAAATGTTGAACAAAACCCTATTGCAAATCTATCAACTATATACAATTTCAAGCTGCCTTACAAAATCTACTTATCGCATTCACTTAATTTATTTATAAATTGTATAGCAAAACTACCATTATTTGAAGGTATTTAAGTTTATAAGGGTGAAATCAGTGGAGTAATTAATTATATCAAAGATGAACATTGCTAAACAGTTCCTATATGATAAGTAAATATTGGAATTTCATATATTTAAAATCGTTCGTGTGTATCCAATGGAAAGCTCTTCTCAATAATGATTAATCAAAGTATATAGCTGCAATATATAATATACAGGGTATCACAACTATTCCTAATATTCAGATGTCATAGAGGACATTGGAATTAATATTTTATAATAATAAACTAGTGTCGAGATAAATTAGGCATCTGTGAATTCGCCTTCCTTCGTTAGTGTAAGCTGCTCCTCGTAGGCCAGATGCATAATGCATTTCCGATCAAACAAGGAATAATTTCTGAGACAGGTAATGATAGAACAACAAAAATAAGTAATTATATTTAATTAAGTTTAACTCTAGGTTATCCGGTATTATTTAGCTAAATATTTGAATAGGAAAAATTCCATAGATACGATGTTGAATGAGCACAATGATTTAATAATTTCTATAATCAAATTAAATTATTACAATAGATTTTCTTTATGAATTTCTTTATAATATTCAATTCTATACGATTTTCCACATATGTCAATATGAAATCAAACAATATTTGATCTATAAACGTAATTGGGAACGGATTTTCTTCGAGATTCTCGTATTTGATAATAATGATGTATGGAGGGAAAAAAAAGTATTCTACATGAATAAGAGAAAATGGGGAATTCCAAGAAAATTAATTGTCATTTGGATTACACAAGGTATGTTGTAATTTCGATTGCCATTTCAATTATGTAAATAAGACTATAATTATATAATAATAATAATAATAGTTTTTCTATATTTAGCAAAAATGGTCCACCACCTTCATCGATACATTTTCGTAATCGAGAAAAGACTAAACTTCGAAAGCAATACATTGTTTTTCTCCATTGTATGCTCTGTTGAGTATTGAGTACAGTTTTTCTCAGGGAGATGGCGTTTTTCTATCTGTACAGCAATTCCTATAAGTGTCAACAGCAGTCCGATAATCCAAAGTCGCACCAGTTGCAAAAAATATATAAATCCTCACCTCGCAGAGTGTCAACTGCCAGACAAAAGACGAAATGAGTCGACATTTCAAAAGCAAGTCTGGAATATTCCAGACAAATTTCGATCCTGAAATAGTCATAGTGGAGCCACTAATAGAGGCCTATATATACTATCAAAGGCGAGGCGATTTGCGAGCTGGCTTGCTGTTTCATCGGATTCTTCAGATTTGGCCTCCATCGACATCGTTGTTTCCTCGGCTCAAGGAGCAGTTCAAAGGCAAGAAATTTGAAGACAACAGCACCGGTGATGGCCGCTGTAGAGACATTCTGTTCTGTTCCTTGTTAGACGACCATTAGATATACAAATCGAATAAATTACTTCAAGTTCATAGACCAGCGGAGATCGAAACGCATTCCGTTTATTGGAAAATTCTTTTTTTTTTTTTTGTTATGTTGACGAATTGAACGAGAATATTCTTTTACGATCCAATTCTTAATTATTCTGATAAACAAAATATCAATACAACCATCTCAAATGATTTAATAAAATATTGACGATTGTTTTGTTATTAATTAAATATTGACACTATTCAAAATATTTACAGTTTTTTGTTTTTGTAACTATAACTAATTTGAAAAACTATTTTTGGAATTGTGTTAATTTTAAATTGAAATATTTATATATATATATATAAATATATGTATATGAAGGAATTGTGCACAATTTGATCGTTTCGAGAATCAAATCAAACCACAAAACTTTTATATCGATTTTATTGAAAATTGGAATGATTAAACGAAAATAATAACACAACAATTTAAATTTAAACGACAATTTATTTATGAATATGTAAAGGTTGGATTTTTGCAATTGACTTTGATTTTATATGCCATTTTCCATATTTCAAATAAACAAATTGTTGAATGGAATCGATAAAATATAGCCAATGGCATCGATATATGTGTAATAATTGTCCATGCCCAATCGCCATAAAATTTTAGATGTGTTGGACGGAAACTGGCACGATTCTTTTCTAATGTATTTATCGTCCACATTGCCATATTGGCAATTAATAAAAATGTTATCGATTGTCGGCCAGGTTTCGTATGGATTTGTTCTATATTACGACAACGCCGCCACCAACCATCTAATACCAACATTGTTTGCAGACATGTTTGTATGAATGAGAAAATCTCAGCTAATAAACCGGTCAATTCACCATTATCTTTTGTTAATGTAAAATAACAACCGATTATCGAGAACATACAATAAATAAACGTACCAGTTTGGGCTACAACTAGTAACGTATTATCCAGACCGATTCCAGCTGGACCTTCGACTTAAAATCAAATCCTAATAATTAGTTTGAAATTGTGAAAAAAAAACCTGTAGCTTACCACCGATTTTACGGTCGTATTTTAACGATCGCATTTGTATCATTGCAACAATTACAGCAACTGTTGTTATTGTATAAATTACTAATTCGACGATATTTACTTGAAATTCAGCCATGCTTTTGAATTTGAGCTTATCCGACTCGTTGGCCAATACAAAGAACATTATCAAAGAAATTAGAGTTAAAACTATAACAACAATACCACCAAACAGACCACGATGAGCATTTGAACAATCCACACTGAAATGGTGGCTGGAATTCAACGGATTACCACCAAATGGATCTATATTTAGAATATTTCATAATTATACCATTTCGCAAAAAAAAAACACAATTATTAATTTTTATATTACGTACTAAATATATAATGATTGATAGTTTTGTCATCTTGATTCGATGGTGATGTTGATGATGATGGTGACGATGATGATTTTTCCTTATTTTTATCATCGCCTATAGTATTGACTTTTTTCCACATTTCGAATAAAATTACAGCACAAATCAAGCTATATTCAATTTTACATGGAAATAAAAATGGACTAGCATTCCGTACCAACTGACCCATAATTTGTCCTTCTTGACAATATTTAGCATACAACGATTTATTATTCGAATTAATATTATGTTCTATAACGGAAATTATCAATTAATTTATTCCTCACTAGATAGGATATAAAATTTTCGAAGTCTCCATTACTGAAATCTCATAGAAATTGTTTTATTTACGCTAAAGGTACCAAGTTGCGAAATTAGCCAAAAACTATGTCTACCAGACTGAGCTCTCGCACTAAGCAACTGGTGCTGGAATTCTCCTACACTATGGACCCGTAAAATCGTGACTCGAGAAAATTTATACCATCTAAATTTTAGAGTAATATCAACAACATGATCCTTTTGGAATGACGTAAACTTTATTATACTTTGGGTATTGATGCTATTTGGATAATATTAATAGAAAAATATATTTCTAGAGATTTCAGTAATATAGCTCGCAAAAATGGACATCCTGTATGATTTGAATTTGTTAATTTACCAGCTAAATGTATAATTTCATGTTTAGTTTCTTCAACTAAAACATACAGCCATTCGCATAGATTCGTTGCAATCATGTGCATTAAACCGAATCGGGCAATTATTTTATGTCCGGACATATCGCTACTCTAAAAATTCTATTATTAATTATATTATTGAATTTTGATTTATTATTATTATTATTTTTAATTACACGTGTATTGAGAAATATGAATCGAATTTGGAATAATGTTAATAGCATTCTAGTTGCTGGTGCTATTGCTTGTAGAATATTCGAATAACAAGTTGGATTGTTCTTTAATTCAAAATAACGACCAATTTCTAAACCACAATATACCATACTACCAATACCAAAAGCTACAACAATAACCATAACATTATCCATTCATAATGATAATATTATATTGAACTATTATAATAATTTGCAAATTGGGTTTATCATAGAAGTTTAATGATGCAATATGTAGAACTTATGATAATAATTCGAAGAAATAACAAAAAACGATGATTTTGAATCGGTTTTCGTTTGCTCCTAAGTATCCGCCCAAGAAGAGTTTCACTGTATTTGTGTTGATAATTAAATTGTACCTAGCTCACTCACATTCAAAATTATAGTACTGTAACTTCATTTAGTGACCAGTTGTGTCGGCTTGAAGCACACTGCATCACAATTATTGCAATCGCAAAAACCGTCTTCGAAGTAGTATGGTGGTCGACAAAGTTCGAGCAAAACAATTTTCGAACTCAGCATTCTACAAAGATGCCCTGAATCGACTTTCAAAAGAGATTCTACGCGTGGGATCGGAATTGTACCCCATCGGTGACTCGTTCCTTGTTCGCAACAATACACCACCTTATTCCTCTATAATTTTTTCGACCCAAAAGTCGATCACCACGATTGACCATACACCTTCCTTTTGATTCACTAAGTTTAAAAACTCTACGAAGAGAAAACGCTTTTGAGACGATTCAAACAACTGTTCTAGTAGAGGAGCTTTTCGGGTCATTCCAACAGCTTTAGGAGCGCAGCGAAAATTGTATCGACCGAGTACCGGATTATATGTCAGTCCCGGAACTTTTCGAATGACTTATTAGATGAACAAAAATATTTTCCTCATTAGACAAATCGATATTCCTCATGGGTTGCTATGATTTTTCATTTACGCCAATTTAAAAAATATATACTTGATTCAATAAATTTTTATATGCCACAAGTTATGGCTCATAAAATATTAAAATTTCTATCGAAATCGACAATATAGCCATATAGCCAATATCAGAGAGATATCTTCCATTGTTCGTAAAAATTGAATTTACTGATGTGATTCTCCAACTATGATCAATACAATTTCTTATCTCAGTTTCTTATTCTCTTTGATTTATCGAATTTTTTTCCCATGTCTTTCACGATGCAGCGTGCAATTTTTATTCAAAATTTTTGTGACCATGAAAAATCTAAATATCATTACTTTTGGGTTAGTCCTCGTAAAACAAGCAGGGACATTTCAACTGTTGAGCTATCGAAATAGTTAGACGCTTTCGCTATGGTTAATGGTTAATTGAATAGTCTTAGTATTTGGAAACAGTTTGAGGGGCACTATGAAATTTGGAATTTCGTAATAATAAACAACTCACCAATAGCACCTAAACGTAAATATAAGCTACCATATTTTATTGGTTTCAACTTATGATTCGTCATCAAATCGTGTCGATCGTTATTTTCTAAAATAATAATCGTAATAGTGGAATAATGGAAAATTAAATACAAAATCTCTATGATTACTTACGATATGTATTAATGATCGACTTTAGAGCTTTTTCACGAACATAGGCAATATGCATATAAACAATAAAAACAATACTACCCAAATATAAATAAACATAGAAACCTTGATAGAAAAAAGCACCAACATCTTTCGATATGACTTCAGTTATTGGAAAAGCCATGCCTAATACAACTAATAATTTTGCATATAACGCCGATAATATCGTTGTTAAAGCATCACTAATCAATAAATTCGAATATTATTGACAATTAGAAGGCACAAAAAAAAAATCGACTTACTCGTCAAATTTTCGGTTATGTTTCTTAATTTTGTCGTCTTTAGTCGAAATCGAACGGTCACTATGTCCATGGAATAAACTACAATATTATCGATATTATTATTATTATTATTATTTTGTGTTGTTGTCAATTTTCTAGACCTGAAAAAGTGTCGTCTTTGGTTCATAACAGCATGAGCCGCTGATAATGCTATGGCTTGCGATGGCCGTCTTAAAGCTGCAATTATTGCAGATGGTCGTCGTGATGATGGTAACGATGTGTGTAAAGTTTGATCGAAACCATCAATATTTAATAAATTCATATCTTTCAATGTCGGATTCGATTGTGTTGTTGTTGTTGTTTGACTAAAATTTTATTAAATTATTTTTTAATATTTTATTTTTAATAGTAACTCACCTATTCTCTTCAAAAACGGGATCCATTTGAATATTCAATTAGAAAGTTGCTGTTGTAATCTTCTTAATTTTAAAACTTCTCTAAAATTGTCTCGACTTATTCTTTAGGAATATAAATTGGAGATGAAAAAAATATATGCACATATATATAACTATATATACTTAGATAAAAATAAGTTGTGCATAAAGTTTGTAGTATGATAAATGAAAATTATTATCGAAGTAGATTGTTTTAATAAATTGGGGTGTTTTTTTTTTTTTGGGTTGTTTTACTGTTTATAACTAATAATAAACTAATTTCGAAAATCGTATATTATTGATATTAATAATTTTTATTATTATTTGAATAAAACAATTAACACTTTATTGTCCTTGAATTTTAATCATATGCTTATTAAATATTTCTCATTTATTTATATTTGCTAAATGTATTTTTGCAAAAAGGCGAAAATTGAATTGTTGTCTTTTTTTTTATTCGCAGTTATTTCTTTTAGCAATTTAGATATTACCATTATATCTATATATATGTATTTTTAAT
>JAZBGX010000168.1:0-12556 GCA_037414775.1 Zonitis immaculata
TATTATTAATATTTATCACTAAACTATTGATATATCAAATTAATTAATAGTAAAGTGATTATAATAAAATAAACCAATTGAATAATTGAACTAACATCGACGATTACTAGTTAATAAATAGACGCCACGCCAACTTTGTTTTTTTCCACAAAGCATTTCCAAGAAATTTTGAAAAATGCAATGCTGTGAAATAGTAGATAGATGAAACCAGTTCTCTACGCGGAAAATTATAGGGTTACAATTTTATGATCTAGATTTTTGGGGGTTGAAATGGATGGTCAAATCTAATCACCTTATTATTTTCTCAAGTAAAATAAAAACTGTTGTTCATTTTTATCAACAATTGAAGGAGTAGGAAAAACTAGGGAATAGCGTCATAACTAATTTTTTATAATAATCAAAATATAAAAGAATTATACATAAGTACTTACTTGTTTTAATTATGGAATCACTATTAATTTAATACACAATTAATCAATATTCAATTATTAAAAGTTTCAATTGTTATTATAACAAATTATAAAATAATTCCACCACTTTGAAACATAAATCCTGTTGTAGAATGAAAATATGTGTTAAAATATTTATCACTAAACTATTGATATCATAAATTAATTATATAATAATAAAATGATTGTAATAAAATAAACCAATTAAATAATTGAACCAACATCGACGATTACTTGTTATTTAATTAAAATTGACGCCACGCCAACTTCACGTTTTTTCAACAACAATTTTTTCCTCAAAGTTTTTCTTTCGAAGAAACTTTGAAAAATGTTATGGTGGGAGATAGATAAAGCAGTTCTCCTAGATGTCGCTATATAAAAAAAATTTTTGGTAGAATTCTTCTAGAATTTTGGAGCTACTAGCGCCACCACAGTGGAGCGGCAGAGTAAAATAAATACATCTCTATGGTTTTCTGGTAAATATAACCTAAAAATGTTGTCATTGGCATTGTTGTCTTTTGATAGTTTATTTTTAGTTCAACAAACATTATTGAGTGTAACTGTTGTGTAATTTATAATTTCTTGTCAATTGTTTATTTTAGTTATTCTGATGTCCGTATGGACAACTATCAGCGTCTTGTCCGTAAGATTGTACTATACCATCAACATCCTGTAACTGGCTTATTTCCAGCTAGTGTCGATAATGATCCTGCCTGGATCTATGTGATAATTATGTTTATTGTATATTGAGCTGTATGGGGTTTATCAATGTCTTTTAAAGCAATGGCCGATCAAGACGAACATCATGCCAAATCATACAATCTTGTGTTAAATTGGTGCGTGGTTTATTAATGACAACAAAAAGATAAATTTGAGATATTCAAACAAACCCAAAATGTTTTAGATTCATCATGATGCAAAATATTCATCGAAAACTGGTCAAATTATTGGTGACGATAATAATCATTATCATTATTTGGACTTATTAATTCTGGCACAAATGACAGCATCTGGTTTACAAATTATATTTAATATACATAGATGAAGTTGCTTCTATACAAAATTTAGTATTTTATATTGAATATGAAATTATTGACAAACTATTGTACATAGTCTGTCCGAATTGAATGTTAGTAGGATAGTAATGGCTAAAGCGGCATTAGGAGCAGTTAATTATGATTAAGATTTGTTTGGTGCTCGTAGTGGTCTTTGTAGTATTATTCATGTATCAGCTGATGAATTACAGAAATGTCAGGCTGTTCTACAATCGATGTTATCAAGAGAAACGAGCTTAAAAGAAACTGATAGTGTGGTTTATTATCTGTTATTAATTTTCCAGCATTTGCTGTTAATGGTCCAACATTATAACAATTGACAAATGATATAATTATTGTAAAGTTACAACCATGTACTTATGTTTGAAAATATTGAATGTGAGTGTTGAATTTTCAAGATTTGCTTAAATCTACATATAATATCTATACATATACCATAATGTCTTTTTCCATTTTGTTTTAGGAATTGTATGAAATGATCCAATATTGTTATTATTATTATTATTGAAATTATTAAAACAATGTTGATTAGAGTTTTCTAATGGTAAGATCAAATTTAATAATGTGATATTATGTGAAGAAACACGATTAAATTATAAATATTATTTGTTTTAGTAATTCATAGGTATCTATAATCTAAGAAATACAAGAACTGTCAATATTGGACCATCTTATAATTTAACATTGAATTTCTCGTTCAATTTTTTTGTCAATCTAATTGGATCATCATTATCATCATCGCCATCATTTAACAAATCGCGTTCCATTAATTATTTATTTTGTACTAACAATATTCAGCAAACTATGAACGGTGAACTTATATTGGATCCATACCACAACTACTTGTTGCAATAACTTGTCTATTATCATTCAAATTATATGCAATAAACTTTAATTCATCAATATTACACCATGATATATAATTTTTGTAAACCCATGACCAGCATAACGTAGATACACTTTTATTAAATAACATAGTCCAAAAATATGATACAGCACGTAATGGTTGTGATTGTTTTTTAATCCTATTGAGAGTAGCAATTCTATATACCATGATAACGAACTAATGGACAATGTGCAATTGTTTGTTGATTTTTCATTGAAATACGACCATATTGGTACATGAGCAGAATATCACCACCAGCACAATAGACATTATCCATATTTGTTCGCAAATATTCATTAACATCAAGTTAACCATTTGGACGTAAATTGATATTGGAATTTTGTAGAAATTCCATATTGAATTCAAAATCAACACGCATTACAAGTAAATCAGCTTGTAATGAAAATCACCATTTAATAATTCAAAAATTTTAGTTACTTGACCATTACCATTATCATCATCGATAGGTACATACATTGTTTTATACCATTATTTATATTATAAGATTGATACCATTTTGTTGGAATAATTTCAAACAAGTTCGCCTGTCTGCTCAAATGACACATTACCACGACCAATTGTTGTAACTTTTTTTCACTTTATTTAAACAATAATTGGCTACCTCCATAACAATAAAACTCAAACCTAATGGAACAACTTCAATATTCTCATTCAATTGTTGATACGTATAATGTGCATCATCATAATTACATAAAACAATAACATTTTTCCAATTAGCAGCAGGTATTCTATGTGTATATAGGTATAAAATCATATTTTCCTGCGTCCATTCAATAACGACTAACAGAGTCCTCTGCAATGGAACTCATACAAAATCGAAATAAGTTTTGGGTGAAGTTCGTGATTGGTGATATGATATTGTCTATGCCACCACGGTGGCCAGTGGCCGCGGTATTAGAACAGGTCTTGATACTGGTAGTGGTGATGGTTACTTGTTGTAAGAATTCAGTTACGAAAATTGCCACAAGGAGTGTAATAATCTAGGCGGACAATTGAGCAAAAAATAGGATCCACAATATCAGGAACAAAGATCTGAAATCATCAAGTTTTAAATAACTTAGCAATTTTACTAACTTACTAAAAACCTAATTTTACACAATATTTATAATTTTCACAATAAATTTCATTTTTGTTGTTAATCTGAAGCCACGAAAAAGAAAAAACAAAAAAATATACATATATAAGTATACATATATGAACAATTTTTTTCCAAAAAAATTTCTCCATCATTATTTATTTCCCCTTATCGTGGATAATTACTACTAAAACCTAAACCAACACCTCTCATTGTATGTGTAGCAGTTCTAGCAACTTCATATTGTTGTTCCATTGAGCTAAACATTTCTTCTTGTTTTTTCAATACTTCAACACCTGGATTATCACTATCTGTTGTACTTTTAATACCCATTAAACGTTTGAATTTACTAGCAACTTTACCTAAAAGCAAAAAAACATAACAATTGTAAACCCCTTAATAATAATTATTTCAACAACTACTACCATCTGTATCTTGGGCGAATGTTGTAGCTTCCCAAACTTTCTTCTTCGCTACACAACCACCACCACCACTAACAATATTGTGATTCAATTGTGTTTTAGCAACATCATTTTTATTAATATTTTGATCTTTTTTCTGCCATAATAATTTTCTACGTTCAATTTGATCACGAAAACGTCCAGTTATACCAGGCATAAAAAAACGACCATCTTCGCGATTATTATTATTATTATTTGCTAGTGCTGCTGTAGTTGATGTTGTTAATGTTGTACTAGTTGTTGTTATCAATGGTAATGTTGGTATTACTATCGGTGGTACTATTATTGGTTTAATTTCTTGCTGTTGTTGTTTTTTTGGTAATTCATTTTTCTCTATTACTAACTTCTCTTTATTATTCGAATCTTTATCGTAACGACGATTCCTATCTCTTGATTTCGATCGTGATCGTGAATATTTCCTTCTATTATAATAATCATCATTTTTCGAAAGATCTTTCGGTGATGATCGTCGTGACCTTCGATCACTACAATAATTATCACGTGATTTATCATTATTATATCGACGATGATTACGATCACGATCGCGACTTCTCGAACGGTGTCTTTTATTATTACTACGTCGATGATGATGATGGTGGTGGTTATGATGATCGGTAGTTGATAATCTTGAGTCACGTTCACGTGATGATTTCGGACAACTATCATTTGATTCCTGTCGGAGAAAATGCCACCATTTTACATTCCAGTTTTCTTTAGTTATAAAAAAAATTTAATATAATTATTTTTGAATTCAAATTACCCACTTTGATATTTATTTAAACATTGGAAGGAAAAAAAAGAATTTATTTGAACTCAATTAATATTTATCATTAAAAATTTTTAAAACAAATTCCTGATTTCTTATTACTAATTTTTTTTAAAAAATTATAATACAGTTACCTGGATGTTGTTTTTTTTTGTTTGTTTTAAAAAAAAATCGAAATTCTCGAGGGTTATTTGATTTGGACCCTCGAATTTCGATTATTTCTTAAATACTCACCAAATTCTAAAATTTTTTTTGGCTCAATTAAAATCGTAGGGGAACTTGTGTTGGTTTAGTTTTTCAGGTATTTTCTTCAACTTGATGGTTGATTATCAGTGTGTCTGTGCTCTCGTAACCACATTACGTCTTTACAATTAATTAACAGAGTGAGTTAATATCATTTTTACTCAAATTAAATGGAAAATATTTATTTATTTATTTTTTCTAATGAGATAGAGAGAACAATATGTTCTCTTGATAATAGAGGAAAATTATTTAAATACAGAAAGAGGAATTGTTTTTTTTTTGTTGGTAAATTTCAATAATTGTATTTTAATTTACGTGTTTCTGTAGGTGTATAGTTTTTTTTTTTCAATCAATTACCTCACTTAAATCCATTTGAATTTCGTCGTAATTAGCGTCTGATTGTTTTATGGTTTTATTACCATCATCATCATCCAATTTTTTGGGGGTTGTTGTTGCTGTTGTTTCCCAGTCCTGTTAATAATTGTTGTTGAGTCGTACTATTTTTATTAAATCAATAAATTAATAAATTTTTGAAAGAAAAAAATTTTTTATAAATAACTGCGTAATTTAGTTAATTCTATAAAACTTACTGTCGCTTTTTCATCTGATGAATCATCAAAATCATTGTCACTACCATAACTCAATAATGAATTCATGGTTTTTCTTTGAATTTTCTTCGAAAATTTAACGATTTCCTCCAAAGGAATTTTCCACAAGCGAAATCAACAAGCAAATTACAATATGGCGTCTACTGTGAAGCTTAGTGAAGCTAGACGCCCAGTGCTCCAGTACTACCAATACAATACGGTAACTAAACTAAAAATCCAACTATTCTAAAAATTTAATTAAAAATCAATCAAATTATGGAATAGAATCAATAAAGTAAGTAATTGTTATGATTTGCGAGTTAACTAGTTTTGATGATAATTTGGCGACATTATTTATAAATCAAAATTTGGATGCGACTTGTTGATAACTTCATGTGACGATTTTTGCTATCTAACTAGAAGCGCGATTTTTAAATTTCACCAGTGCCGGCGTTAATTACGAAACAATAAATAAATTGTTTAATATTTGAAATTTTTTATTTCTTAAATATATATATTTACAATACAACCTAACTCATTTAGATAAAATTTACAAAAAAACAATTGAAATGAAAGAATTTTTTTCAATTATTGGAGGAAAAAATTAAATGAAAATCGGTGCAACAAAATCTACAAATTATTAATTACAAATAAAAATTGAATATTCTAATAATTATCAAAACCATCCATAATATGGTTGGTGGGTGAAAGTTTTCGGACCATTATGGGTTGATGTACCATAATTGTCCATATTAGTTTGACCAAATGCAGTGAAATTTTGACTTAAATGTCCCAAATTTTGATGGTGATGATGATGTTGTTGATGATGATTAATTGGACTTGGATTACGTCCAATATGAGGCATAATCCATTGGTTATTGATTGGTTGTAAATTGTGTTCAGCTTCATTACTATTACTGTTTCCTGAAATGTTGAGAAAAAATAAAATCCCCCTAAAAAAAATATTGTTGTTTTGAATTTACCGCTATTTGGGCCTAGAAGTGTCACCATTCCTGGTGTTGTTGGTGTCATAGTATTGGCAGTGCTGTAAGTGGTACCATCAGCAGCCCCAGTATTGCCAATATTATTATCATTATTATCTTTATATGGATTTAATGGTGAACTTGTTGGTGGTAATTGCATTAAATTTGAAGTTGGAGGTGGTGGTGGTGGTGGGGGGTAGATCGAGTGACTACCATAAGGGTTATGTGGGATATTCGTTAATGGTAGATTTGGTGATGTAGAATGTCCTGGTATAGGGCTCGGATATAAATCTGGCATCACTGTAAAAAAAATCCATATTTATATTATTTAGTCAATTTTTTTTTGGAATTTCTTGGGAATTTTACCGGATGTAGTTTCCGATACTGGTGGTAAACTACCGAAATTATCTTCAATCATTGTTTGATTCAAACTATTACCATGGTAACGTTCATTTGTTGTTGTTGTTGCTGATGGTGGTGGTGGTGGTGGTGGTACATAACTACGTACTAATGGTGTTGCCGCAGATGTTATTTGCTTACGTAAACGTGCACGTCGATTACTAAACCATACTTGTATACGTGCTTCTGTCAATTTTGTACGTTGCGCTAATTCTTCACGTGTATAAATATCGGGATATTGGGTACGTTCAAATGCTTTCTCTAATTCATCTAATTGATGTGCTGTAAATGTTGTACGTGAACGACGTTGTTTACGTTTCAATGGTATACCAGGTTCACTATCACAATCTGATACCCCTTCATTGTCTGATGATTTTATATCGACTAGAAACATAAGAAAAGAATAATACGATTACGTTAATTTTAGTGGAGGATCCACACTAATGTTAGTTTTGACAGTTCATTTCTCAAACTCATGGCGTAGATATGGCTACGCCTCAATACAATTTCAATCAAAATGTATGTTATGCCACTGATATTTTCAAAACAATTATTTTATTAATAAATAATTATCATACAATTTGTAACAAGAAAAGCCTCTTCTTTTTATGTCTTAAGACTTAGGGTTTCGGAGAAAATACTTAATAAAACTCATAACTCAAAGTTATGAGTGGGTCGATTAATTGATTAAATGAGTATACAAAATTCATATTCAGCTTCTTATTGTAAGTACACTGAAATGCTTAGACGCGTCTTTCTTGAAAACGGTAGATTTTATGAAAATCAAATGAGTATACTGTTTTTATGTAGAAATAAGTTGTGCATGTTAAACTCTTTCCAGAGTAAGAAAAATCTCAATAATAAAATGTATGATGAAGATAATACAAAAAATATCTGCCGACAGTGCCTTCTACATTATGCGCTCGTGTTAACACACTGGGTATGTTTGGCTTGCTCTAAAGTAGATATGTACAAATTTTCATCATGATTCGTCATTTTGTGTCTGGTGAGATATATCTCATAATAGGAATATTTTGTTAATCTTTAAGATTTCATAACTTCTTAAGGAAGCAGTTTGGTACTAAGGTGTATTTGGTTTTAACAGTCCCATTTAACCTCAAGAAGCTGCAGTTACGCTGTGTCCCTTTACTTTCGGGACATTCTGTATATAAAATAGCAAGTAGATTCATTTGTTTTGAACCCTAAATTCTTTTCCAACTAATTGCGGTATTATTGTGGGTGGATTCGTTACACTAAATTATTATTATTAAGTATCTATAGTAGTCTACGATAATTATTATTATTATTATTATTATTATACGGAAGAAAAAGATGGAAATATAGTTTTATCTTTGTTTGGTTTATTGTAATGTCTATATCTATCTCTTTTTCTTTATAGGGATGTCTATTGTCGGTCATCTTGGAGATTTATGTCAAAAACATTAAAAAAAAAACATAATAATAATAATACTATATAATCAAGTCGGCATGTGTCTATCTACAGGTGGTCCATTATTCATTTGTTTTGTTGTTTATTATTATTTACGCCACCTTATAATAATTTCGGGTGTTCATTTTGGGGCAGTTTTTGGGTCGAATTCAACAACAAACAACACAAAAGAAAAACCTACAATAACATGAAAAATGAAAGATAATTTGTTTTTCATATATTGGTAGTGGTAGTAATAGAGTAGCAAAGCCATCTTGATTGATGATAAAACTAACACCTATATGTTTTAATTTACAAAAAAAAAGAAGATAAAAAAAACGAATTTCCTTTCTATTGAATTTTTTTTTGATTTGTTTTTTGTAAAGAAAAAAAGAAAATCGAAAACATCTGCCAACTATTACAACAATAAAACAAGAAAATTTGTGAGAATTTCAACACTGACGATCATGAAATTACTAAAAAAAACAAACCATTTTCTATCCTTGTCAGTTGTTTTTTATAGTTATAGTTACAACAATTTGTTACGTCATTGGATCTCTATTATAAGGTAAAGCTTTCTTTAGATGTATGCCGCCCCAAAAATAAATACCGCCACCAAAACAACGACATGGTAACTTGATCTATATAGAACAAAAAAAAACACCTTCACTTGTTAATTTTTAAAGTGAGTGGCGTTTTTTTTCTTCTTCTACTGCTGTTGTTGTTGTTACTATATTTTAGTTTTAATTCCATCACCTAAGGCGTCGTTTATTATTATAAAAACAGCCATTCCGCTATTATAATTCCAATATAAATCGGGCCTTATATCAGTGTAATTATATTAATTATGAACAAATGAAGGCGCTCTATATGTATTATTGCTATGGCAATAAAATAAAATAACGTTAAGGTTTGTTTATACCGATAATACGTTATACGCGAATTTTTTTTATAAAGATGGCTTTAATTGTAGTTCTTAGTTTACGATTATGTGACATTCATCCCTCACCAACTTTGATTAGATTTTTGCTGTTGTTGAAAAACAAATGAATCATTAATTCATAGTTGGCCTTGATTCAATTATTGTAACTATACTCATATACATACTCGTAAATCGGAAATCCGTTTCTATACGGTTGATTTATATATTATAGTTGGCATTTGTATTTCTTCAATGACAATCTTTTTTATTTTTAATGATTTCAAAAAAAAATGATCATTTTTTTTTAATTACGATTATTCATTAATGCCATATCCGTTTTATCGTTAAAATATACGAGATATTTGAAAATTGATCACTAATAATGATGATCTTGATTCAGTAGAAATGATCATTTTTTGCGATGTCAAATTTTTGTTGAATTACAATTATAGTTACGAAGTATGATTTATGACTACTTAATTATTGGATACCTCCCACTTAATATTCACCCTGAATTGTAATATGTATAAACAAAACAGCATCGTATGATGGTGTTTTGTTTATATTATGATGCCCCCGCTTACAATATAAATATAAAAGACCATCATTATACATATTTATATGTCATAATAACAATAATAATAATAATAATAAAAATTCCGAAGAAATCATAGTAACTGTCTATGGTAATGTTAAATTCGGCACGATATCTGTATTACCGACTATGCCGATTTTCTTTTGTTTTTGATGAGTTTGTGTTCTGTCAGAACGTTTTCTGTTGTTTATTATTATTATTGTTATCATATGTATAATAATAATATAATAATTATCATCTTGAAAATCTTTAATGCAATTAATAGTTTATTATTATTGATCATGAATACGTTATTATTAATAATAATAATAAAAATTTGTTCAATTTGATAATTATGAGTGATTTATTGGAATATTGTACATCGCCAGAATAGCTGGAACGGCAAGAGACGCGACCTTGAATTTTCACGGGAAAATCCAACGATATATACATTAAAGCTTATCATAAATTTATTCCTTAACAAAAAAGTAAGTAAACAACATTGTTTCCTAATAATTTTACGCTAACAGTATTGACATAAAAACTCATTGCTTTCTCTGCATTTTTGGAAAAAGGATTGTATAAAATCTTGTATAATACTCGTTTCCTAAGTGGCATAATTCGGCATGGGCCCTTCCAAAATTCGATAACGTCAACATTTGTTCATTTGCTACACGTCGAAGCCTATAGTGGCTCATTCCGGAATTGACCCATATCGAAATATGCCACTCAGGAACCTCGTATCATAAATAGCTATTATAGTTGAGTATATGAGAATTTAGATTTAATTAATCAAAATTGTCATGACAATGATCACTATTCACTAGTTCAGTGATTTCAATAGGATAGTTAGGTATAATAATACTTTAAATTATATTGCGTTCATTTTTTTAATGTTCTTTCATTCGATCACTAATAGTGATGATCTCTATATTCTTATTCATTATTAATGATTCATATATTTTATGAATACTTACTGTCGCAATCATTGCCATTCCCACCATTTTTGCCACGTAATAAACGTGATATAGCTGATACACTTGGTGCTGTACTACGATCACAAATACCTTCTTTGACTAAACGATCACGAATTTCCCAACTGAATATTGATGGATTTTCACGTTTATATTGTTCAATACGATTTTCAACTTCTGGTGTAGCAACACGTGGCTTAGAACCACCAATAACACCTGGACGAATTGAACCAGTCTCCTGTAATCACACATATAAAATGGAAAATTAATCACTGATCACTAAAAAGTGATCACTTTATATATGATAGAGATGTGCTTTTGGATTATTTATTTATGATATGTTTACTTTTCTAATTAGAATTAGGTTACTTATTGAGAAATACATATATTGCATATTATAATTTTTTTGTATGTGTAATGGTATTTTTACCAATATGTTCTTGGAAATATTAAAACAAAGAAACAATCATTCATTTTATGATTCGTATCTAATTAAATATACATGTTGCTGTTAAAAATTTTATGACTATACGCTTATTTTTGATAAGACTTAAGTCGTTTAACCTACATCGATTGATTTAAAGTTTAATAATAAAATAATAATTTAATGATAATAATTAAAAATTGACTTATTATAAAGACATTAAAACATGGAAGATAGAGGCAGATAGAGGTTATGTTAATAATTTGACAGTATGACATAATAATTGTCAATAAATAAATAAACAACTCATTAAACAATATTCTGATAATTGTAATGATAATAAAGTATTATTACTTAAGCATAAAAAATCGATATCTATACAGGAGGTCCCACCGGGACAGCCGTCGATCCAGTACGGCGAAACTAGTGGTAGTGAAAAAAAATTGATTTGAGCCAAATTTTCCAAAGTAATTTTCAACATTTTTTTTCTCTTAGACCCACATGAAAAATTATTAATCCAACGCATTGAATCTGTTAAACAACTCCCTCTACAAGAAAACCTATTTAGTTACAAATTTTAACGTTAGGACATAGGAGAAATTGCCCAATATTTACAGGTCTGCAAACCCAATTTTTGACACAAAATGTTGAATATCTCAAGAATGGTAAGTCGGAGGTAGGGGACATTGCGAACAAAGTGGGGCTCAAATTCGTTAACAAATCCAAAAATGAAATGATATATAGGGCATTCCATTTAAAATAAGCAAGTTAGTATCAGTTTCTGGTATAACCGGAAGTACTATCATCTTGAAAATATTTTAGCTGATCATGCCCCTCGGATATTGGTATGCTCACAAATTTTCAAATTTTTACTATAGTAGTAGTAGTACCACCTAGTAGGCATAGTAGTTTTGTCGTACTGGATCGACGGCTTTTCGGTGGGACAGCCTGTATGTATATTATACTTATCTAAAGGTATACAGTTTCAATTTACCATTATTATTATTAATGAATCATGTATGATTTTATGGCATTTACAGGAATCATTCTATTATCATTCATAAAACAAAAAACAAAATCGATTTCATTTCGTTCTTATTATTTTTCTATTTACTATAATTTGAGATATAAGTGAAAAACAAAACATAAACAAAAGCAACTATGGAGTGTAGACACGATCCCGATATAAGACATTATCTATACAGACTGTCTCATGATCAACTGTAGTTTTTTTGTCTTATTTTTTGGGTGTTAATAACACGGTACTTTGAATGTTTATGATCATGAAATTAAGATTTAATAGCCATC
>JAZBGX010000168.1:24320-44808 GCA_037414775.1 Zonitis immaculata
TCTATAAATTTTAACCAACTGGAACCAGCATTTTCTTTCAACATTATTTATTAGATATTTTAGAATTTTTTCCTATCAAAAACAAAAAAATAAAACAAAAAGTATCTACTTATAGGTATACAAGAGAATAGAGCATGATTTTGTGAATATTGGAGAAAAAAAAAATTGTTTATATAGATATAGGTATGATTAAAACGGAAGAGCTCAATCACCGGAAATTGGTAACAAATGACAATCGCCTTGTATTTTTTTTCATCTCTATATAAATGATAGCAGTCGGCTGTGACAAAAAAACATTCAATTGTTCAAATTTCCCAATAAACAAATTAAAATTGAGGTTATGTTTTAATGGCAGTTGTAGAAATGGCGGGTATTTTAAGTTTTATTTTTTTTGGGGGGATGAAATTTGTCATTACATAATAAGTAATTTTCGAATAATAATGATTAATGGCGATGATGATGATTTTTCTAGAATTGTGGTCTATTTCGCTATTATTATCATTTTTTTGTTTTGTTTCGACTATCAATAACAAGCGAAAGTTCTCCTTCATCACAACATAGCCATCTGTTTTATAAAACTTAATTTAAATATAGTTACGCTTGACAAATTTTTTGACCGACATTATACATATTGTGAAATTCAACTATTTCATTTATTTTTTTTTGGATTTATTTAGATATTTATTGTTTTCCTTTTTTTTAATATCCGTTTCTGTCATGTATATGTATATAAAGTTGATAATAATAATGGCGGATATTTCAGATGAAAAACAAAAAAAAAATTGTGTATCTATTGTTTTAGTCAATTTTCTAACTTTCAATCAGTGTTCCTCATAGTTTTCCAATTTCCGGAATCTATTGTTTTGTACAGCGTTTCCACGAAAGCTCCTTACATAGGGTTTTTTTTTATTGAATATCGGAGCAAATTTTTTTTTTTAGAGGAAAATTTGTGCTTCATCCAAAAACTTGCAAAACACCAAAGAAAATTCTCGTCGGCCGAAAGTTGTACGAGGGAAATCAAATAAGTTTAATTTCACTAAAAATAAAAATTATCTGTATATACCTATAATAGGTATTCAAGATTTCAGCAAAATTAGTTAGGCAATCAAATGTGATTCGAAATAATAACGGAAGTAAGTTCTAGGTAATTCTTTATTCAGAATAATGAATTAAAATTCAATACACTTATGTAGGAAATTTTCTTGGAAAATTTATGATTTTTTAGTAAAGAAAATTCAGAAATATCATACAATTTTTGGTGGATATTTTGACAAAAACATATTTCTGGAAATCGCTTCCGATCTCAAATCAGTGACTCTAAAATATTTTTTTCTAAAATCTATCAAGCTAGTAATTTGTGAAGAAAAATTTTCCCTATCCATGGAAACATTTTTGAGAAATACATTGATTAATCAAACCTTCAACACATCCTTAATTATTATTATTATAATCATCATCATCATCATCATCATCATGATCATCATTATTATGATTATAAGAAATTAACAACGGCAATTGATCTCATTTAGTTTAGTTTATGAATAATTTTTCCAGTAGAAATAAGAATAATTTATAATTTTTATTTTGCATAATCATGGTAGCAATGGACCGAATTGTTTTTGTTTTGCTTTTTTCTCATCCTCATTTAAATGACCACCCGTATAAAATGGCTGACGACCACACAAAAAAAACAAAATGAACGAATAGGGCGACATTATAAAATTACTGTAGGCGTTTATAATATTCAATTGTTTCGAATTACAATTGGAAAATTACATTGAAATATTTATTTTAGTTATAATTCAACTATCCTAATAGAATGGCACATAATTTCTATTATATCGCTCTATAATTACTGTAATTAATACTAAGAATTAATTGATTTATTATTCAGTTAATTTTTAAATATCATAATAGAGCGGCACATAATTTCTGTTGTACCGGTCTACAATCATTGTGGTTAATACTAAGAAATGGAATTTTTTTTTGTTTAATTCGAAATTCGACCCAAATTTAATTTGATTTCTATTTTATCAAATAGACGGTGGCTGAATTATATTTTTCAAATCATCATTATCATGATGATGATGATGATGATGATCATCAACACCCGGACATTTTTCATTCAAAATCTAGAAAGTCATTAATTTTCGACTTCAGGTAGCCGCTTTTTCTATTCTTCTTCTTCATCAGCTAGTCTGAAATCAAAATTAGTTGTTTTTTTGTTATTGTTGTTGTTCGGTGTATAAAGAAAAACCGGCATTTGATGTTTTAATGAATCAAAAATATTTTGGACCCGACAAAGGCCACCCTATTAATAATAACAAAATAACAACAACAACAAACAAAAATTTTAAATCATTGAATTGTGTAATAAAGTAGAAATAATTTTTTTCTAGAAAAAAATTGAAAATCAAATTATTATTGTAAAGTAAAGTAAAAGTTGATGAAAGTGCAAAGTAGTTATGGTCGATAGAATTTGGCATTGTCATAGTTATGATTGGTAAGGCAAAAAAAAATTGAGGAAAGACACAAAAAGAAACAAGTGAAATTATGGGAATTTGTAATCTTTTGCAAAAATTGATCACTAAAAACAAATATTTCTCACGATTAGGTCGATTTTTTTGAAAAAAAAATCGTCAATTATACAAATAAGAGAAAAATGTGATCGAAATTAGTGAATCATAACGTAATCACAAAGAACTTTCCAATTGGTTTTGCGCCAATTGTAACATCTTTGATAAATGTCGAGTTAGGCAACTTATGTAACAACCGGTGTAATATTGGTTGCCTGGCGCGCTCATTAAATCACCTATAATTTTGGTATATAATTGGTGATCCATTATTATATAAGAAACGAAAAATAATGACTTATAATGAAATCACTGAATTGAATATTTGAAAATCAATTATGACTTGAATAAATTATTGGAATAATGTATTTAGTGATAGACCAATTATCACTAAAAATAAGTTGATGAGTGGTGATCATTTCGCAATTTGTTTCATTTTATTGATATTATTATTCGATTAGGAATCAAAATGATCTCTTGTGATTTTCACTCTGCATCAACCATTTTCTTGTAAATAACACTTTTTTGTATCACTATGGAAAATTGATTTCAATCAATGAATGATCACTTTATTGAAAAATTTTGGAGTCAGGAGGATGATCATCGATATATATATCATGTATTATTCCAATGATGAATATATGCTATTTCCAATCGAAATGATGTCTTGTGATCTTTACTCAAACTCGTGAAATACCATTTATTTAATCACTGAAATAGAATGATGATAATCAACCAATGATCATTTTAAGTGAAAACAAAGCATCTTAACAAAAAATCACAAAAGATCATTTTAAATAAAAATAGACCATAGAATCTAGAAATATGTACTCTCAAATTTTATTTTTGAATTAGTTTTAATAGAAAAAATCAAGAATATATCATCATCATCACACATACGTCAGGTAGAATATTTCCATGGTATTGTTGATTTTTGTTTTTTGTTTGGAAAATTACAAATCCCAACAATTGCTAGAAAGGCAATAGAATAACTAAAAATAAAAATTATTTATAAATTCGTTAATTATTTAAATCAATATATGTAAAATAAAAATAAACGTTGAATTTGTTTGCACCATTCATCTGATATAAGAGAATGGTAGTCGATTAGCGCCATCTAGTAGTGGTTTTATAATATCAGTGAAATCATTATCACTATATAGTTATAGCATTGATTTTGTTTACATTTCCTATTAGTTGATGAATTATAAATACGGTGTAAACGGAGTCGACTTGATGTTGTGAAAAAAAGTATATGTATTTCCGTTGAAATTAATCAAAAGTAAATATATATATATTTTTTTTCAAATGACACGTTTAATCGAATGCATTGGAATGGTAATTGAAAGACAAAATCACTTTTCCAATCAATTCATGAACTCGATTTTTTCTTGTTTAATCAATCGATGAAATTTTGCTAAAATTCCAAATTAAATCAATTAGCATGAATAGTTATTAAAATTAGAATTATTATTTAATTAACATTACCAAGAAAAATATTTCACACTTGAATCACATTGTAAATGATTGTTTTCTTTTCTTCTTTTTTTTTGCTATAAATACAGTGTGTTATTGTGGATTTGCTATTAGTTTGATTCATGTTTCTGTAAGTTGATCACGATCAAAACAAAAACAAAACACAAAAAATGGCAAAATTTTTGATGATAATCGTGAGTATAATTTCGAATTATTCAAATTTGAAAATTATTTTTCAAAAAAGCGATACGCCCTGGTTTTAGGAAAATTTATCACTACTACATCGTATTATAGTCAATTCACAATAAAAATGATCTCGTATAATTTTCTCGTAAAACCAACTGTTGTGCTACAAATTGCAATTTATATTGATCACGACATAAAAAAATTATTGATTGAAAATAGCTTTTTTTTCAGACTTTTTGTCTAGTTATCGATTTGATTGCTATGCAAACATTCGATTCGGCACCTGATGATTTGGATATAGCTGAAGTACGTCGACGAGTCTACCGACCGATTTTCGTAGTACGCCGATATTCTCAACAAAGAAAACGCGGCTATTTTCCCTACCAACAACAACAACAACAACAACGACATCCATTCGATAATGAAATTAATGGTTTTCCAACAATTTGAGATTACTTATAATTATTAATAATTATTTATTTTATTTATTGTAATTTATATTTAAATAAAATTCATTTAAAAAAAAATGGAGGGTTATTTTAAATACAAACAAAATGGCCAAACATAACCTCAACAAATTTATTTCGTGAATTTGACACTTTTAAAGATAATAAATAGCAAAAGATCACAACATTAACAATAATAATAATAATAATAACAAGAAAAAACATTTACACAACAACATTTAGAGATGTGATTCAAAAATGTTTCGGAATGATTAAACCACGCATCATATCAAATGAATTATTATCGGGTTGTACTGATTTGCGATGGCCATCTTCCAAGCGTACCATTAAGTAGCCATATTCGTCTAAACCGATAATGGTGGCTTTTTGTGGAATGTCATGTTCATTTTGTATTGTAATTTCGGCGTTACTAGAAAAAAAGAAGTTAGTATTGTTTGAACTCTAAAAAATAATGTATGAATTTACTCGTGTAACCAATATTTATAATAAATTTCATAGAAACAATCGATACCATTCGTTTCGACTTGTTTACATAACCTCTCAATTTCATTGAACACAATTGCAAAATAACGTTCAGAGGTTAGGAATTTTAAATTCGTATTTTTCACACGATTATGACGTTCAATCAAATCATTCAAACATATTGTTGGTTTCTTATTCGATAAATTAATGCCAGCACCTAAAAAACATAAAAGTTTTACAAGCATAACCTCACTTTTAAAGAACCTACCATAATTGACAATAGCTTCATCTGATTGGATGATTGTATTGACCATAGCACCACATATCTTAATATTACCATCAGCATATAAATCATTCGGCCATTTTATACCAATATTTAAATCCTTCAAATTAATTTGAGGTTAATAAATATTAAACATTTTTATATAGAGTACCTCATAACCGGGTTCCTTTTTTATGGCATTTACAATAGCAGCTGATATCATATGTTGTATTAATGGTAGATTTTGTCCTAAATTTGATGATAATGATAAATGTAATTGTAATGAGAAAGCTGCACAACCAATTGGTGATATCCATTTATTATTTGAACGACCACAACCATCTGTTTGTTGTTTTGGTATAACGACAAGACCATGATGTAATTTTTTCGATAATATAAATTGTGAACTTGTCAAGATATCAGCGTAAATCACTAAACGACCAATTTTTTCTGTCGATAAAGTCTGAAATAGGAAGAATTATTGCCACAAAATATACCTATAGATTAAACGAGTCTTTTTATCGCTTTTGGCAGAGGTGGGGAGCTGATTTGGAACACACCAAGACGAGCACCATTCATACGGATATTACCTTTGATGGCAAAATATTGCCAAATATCCAAAATTACTTGAAAACACTTTTGGCATGAGTAGGGAATAATATTGAGCCATACCAAGCCAAGTCGAAAACATATTTCGATCAATTAATGTAAAAAATAAGAAAAAATAAAAAATCAGTAATGCATTTTAGAGTGAGGCGAGTTGAAAGCATCGCATACAAAACAAAAAAACGTGCAAATAGAATCACAAACACATCACCAATACAAAATATTTAATCGATAATCAGTCTAGTAAAAAGAACCCAAAAGTATGCAAAACGCGAATAATCACTTTTCGACGAGGTAGGAACCTTCAAACACCCCATCAAGCGAAGACAACGCAAATAGGCAATTATTCGTCAGAAAAAAAATATAGCAAAAATGGCTAAAAGTACCCAAAACGCCAATAATCGATTATGAATATAGTAGAGACCTATAAACAATGCACTATGATCAAATCGATACAAAATCCACGATTTATTCGAAAACCTGTAGAGCAAAAGTTGCGTAAAAGTATGTAGAAGGCGTGTTAACTATTTTGCATTAGGTAGGGATTGCGAAATATAACACCCAAAAACAAATTTACATGTCAAAACTAGGCAAACTGGAAATTTTCTGACTTACCTCGAAATATTCTAATGTGGAAAAATTCGATGGACAGGAATGTAACAAAATTGGTAAACGTTTCTCTGTTGCTAAACCAGGATCAACATTATTACCACAAAAAACAACATTAATTTTATCACAATTCAATTGATTATCAATAATATTTGCACAATTATTCAACATTTCCATTTTTAACTAATAAACAAAACAAAAATGCAAGGTTATACAATAATATAACCTTAAAACTATATTCATATAATACTAACATGATATTGACCTAAAAAATAGCCAGGTGTATAATGAATTTCTTTTGCCACGTCATCATCACAAATCAAATTGAAATGTTTGGTTAGGATATCTTTGAAGATTTCTAAACGGGCTTCATTACTATTTTTCAATGATTCATATTTGGTTTCATCATTCTCATATTGTTCCGGATCAATTTCTAAATGTACTTGTGAAAATATCGAACGCCCCCTATTATTTTTCAACTGAGCTAATAATAAAGATGGCGTCTGCCATGTTTCTTCACTACCCAAAACTTGTAATTGTAAATTGAATAATTTATCATTGAATTTCAATTCAACATTCGATGGTGTACGTGATAATCGATTAGGTGATGGTGATTTCGAAGATGATGATGATGATAAATTATCATTATTTATTGAGGAATGATCGGAATCTTTGGAAAATTGTTTTCTAACAGGTGATGCTTGATAACAAAATATATGGTGCATCATTTTAACATGCTGCCAATTACCATAAGAGAATCGTACTAATTCATGTTCCCTAACCTAAAAAACAAAATGGACGACACGTCTACATAACTTATAAAGAAAAAAAATATACCTCAGCTATTGTAAACGTATTTAAAATGCTATACATCAAATCACTACACAAACAAAACAATTGGCCGCCATTTAAAAAATATTGTACCAAATTTGAAGTTATATGCGTTGGTACATTACCACAAACAACAATTAATACTGTCGATGCATTATAATATGGCATTTTCATTGGTAAATCATAGATTGTATAGATTTCCTTATTTAATATTGAGGATAAGACACGTTTTACATTTTCTTTGGTTATGTTACTATCAGAATACACTAGAATATTCGGTGGTCTCAGTTCAATATCTCCATTTGAATGATTCAATATGCTTGGTAAATCATCATTATGTAAATTTGATTCATTTAAATTCGATTTATCATTAGTATTTGTTGAGATGTCAGATTTAATCTTACTTTTTGTTTCCGTATCAATAGGTCCATTATTATCGATTATATCAATTTGTTTTATGGATTTTATTTTAGTAGCGTCATTAACAATTTGATTATTATCAATTAAAGTATTATCATTGGTTATTTTCGTAGACTCAACCTCACTTTTTCTTTCCAAATCTATAGTTTCAATATGTGTTGTTGTAATTGTCGGTTCAATTGTGCAACTATCATCAACAATTGGTTTAGATCTGACTAGATTCGGTTTATCGATATTTTTCGTAGATATAACCTCACTTTTATGATTTCTACTACTACTACTGCTGCTGCCATATTTATTTTTTCTGTTCGATGAATCTTTTGTTTTTGTATTATTTTGTGATTTATCGGTATTTTTGTGACGTTTACGATCATTATGGTTAACCTCCAATTTGTTTTTTGTTAATTTTTTGGTTATTTTCGAAATTTCATAATTTTCAATTGAACCATTTTCAATTTTAATTTGCGGCCTATAAACGAATAAAATAAAATTAACATAACCTCAAAAAAAAAATACTAAACGTTTACTTTGTAATATGGCGGATTTTGGCATATAAATTTCTGACGTCATTTACAAATGGCTTCCAATAGATTGGTGAATACGAATATTCTAAGCGTTGTTCTTTTGAATATTTTTTATTGTATTTAATTTGATTGATTATACCTTCAATATCGATTGCTACGAAACAATTTTTGATGTTAAAAGTTTTAATTGAAATTCTAATTATGATCAATACTTACTTTCAATTTTAATTAATTGTAAATTATGATTGATATCGAGATTATTTTGTGTTAGAATCATAAATAATTTAGCTAAATTATCGATATTTGTTTTTAATATGATTTCAAAACAATCGGTTGTACGCCAACCGATTAATTCACCAAAATTCTCAATCTATAACCACAAAAAACAACCTCACATTTTTCCATTTGTTTTCTTTTGGCAAACTTACCTGAATCATTTGACTTTGATGTTTTCGATATTGATCGAGTACAGCTTGTATTAAAATATAGATCGATTCATCTTTATCGATTTTCAATGGTTTTTCTCCGATGAAAATCGGAAAATAGTAGGGATTTTTTGGAAAAGCTATCCATTGCGATAAATTATATTTTTGCTATAAATTAAAGTGAAATTGTTCATTTACAACAAATAGCAAGTCGTTTGAAAAGTGGCAAATTATGGTAAGTATGGGTTATTATTAGTTCCAGGATGAGTCGCTACAAGCTCCGATAAATGAACGTTATTCGATAGGACCCAAGCGTAGGGAGGACTCTAAATACAAACAAAAAAGCTACAGGCAAATTTTCGAACTAACTAATTAACCCATACACATTATGATGCACTATGCTATAATGGACCTCGTTATAGTATAGTATGCTCTCTAATAATTAATTGTTGAATTATTAGAATTTCGATTAACAAAATTAGGAAGTTTCAATAATACAAACATAACCTTAAAAAAACACACAAACAAAAAGGAAATTACTTACCTTAGGTATAACAATGCATCCAATACGATTATTATGATGGAATAATAAATTTTCTAGTGTACGATTTTTCAATTTCTCTTGATTTGCTATCAATAATAATGCATTTTGATGATTTATTGTACCATTTAATTTATCACGTAATGCACGTAAACGCCACCATTGCATTATTGTTAAAAACATATAACAAATTGTAAATAGCATGACGTTATCTTAATCTGTAAAAACAAAAAACAAAAACAAGCAAACAATAAATTATCAATATAGCGCCATCTAGTAGTCGTTTCACAAAACTATAATGTCATTTATCAATTCGATTAACTATTAATAGATGGCGTAACGATTATTGAGCCATTGTTATTCAGAAAAAAAAACCTACACTATTTCTATGAATAATAAAAGATATCCCCTGCAAATATTATTATCAATTCTTAATTTGTATTTATTATAATTATTATTATTGTTATTATCGTTGTTTATTATTTACTGTTAAAAAGAAATCATGCCAATGATATCTCTATAGTATAGTCAATATTTATTATAAAATAATTAATCAGAAAAAAATTTATTTAAAACGTCAATATAGTATTATAATCAGTTTTATGGAAATTGCCATAAAATGTCTGATTTTATTAATTACCATGGCAACAGTAGTGTTATAACCTCAAAATTTAATTCAACAACAACAGCAACGAAAAAAATAAGAAATAACAATTGACTAGTATTATCATCACTTAATACCAATGGCAACTAGATTCATTTTTATCAATTCAATATTTTGTTATTGATTGATTTTATTGAAAGTTCATTGGCATTTTATTGAAACTTTATAGAAAAATTATTTTAATATATTTGACTGAAAAAAAGCCAAAGAAAACAGTACATACAGTATTCAAAATTTTTTGATGATATTTTTTTATCATTTTGAGGGTCATCAATTTTCTTAATACAAACATTATTAATTTATCGGAATTTTTTCTTTAAAATAGAAATTATGTATCTTTTTATTTATTCATTATTATTTTTTTTAAATAAAAATATAGACTATAGCGTCATTATAATTAATTGATGATTTTTATTTTATCAATAATTTTGTTATTTCGTTATATTTTTTGGGGACACAACCTCAAATTCGAGTTTTATAAGAAGAAAAGAAAATAACAATTTCTTTGATAATTTTAATTGGAATAATTATTAATTCGAATCAACAAATTTGCTTCATTTTATTGCTCTATATTTTCTATAAATTCTTAATACTAGAATGATTGTAGCGGAAATTAGAACATTCCATAGAAAAAAAAAACAAAAATATAGAAATTTCGACAATTTTCATGAAAATTTTCCCATGCAATGTGTGGTTTTTCTATTGGAAGAACTAGCTGAAAGACGTGGTGGTTGATTTTATGAAGAAATCTTATCGAAATTCTTGAAAATTTCCCAGGAAAATTGGGAAAGAAAATAAAAAAATTGATTCACACTTCTAAGAAGAACCATTTTATTGAAAATTTCTTAAAATTGTTGGGACGAGTTTATTTTTTTGAATTTTCATAAAATGATTTCTAAAATTACTGAAAATAACTGATAATATTCCTGAAATTAACATTTCCAATCAAGCAATCATTATTATCACTGAAAAAGGTAAAATCCAGTACTGAAACTTTACTGAAATAAATTTTCTGTTCCGCTAAAAATCTCTGTCAAGAAACGAAACGAAATTATTTTGGAAATGCAAATTCTACTGCAAAGAAATCGTCAATTTGTCGGAGGGTTCTTGTTTTTCTTTTTGAAAGGCGCAGAGCTAGAAAATTTGAAACAATGCTGAAAAAACAAAAACTGTATTATTTTTTGAATTCAAAAGAGTCTTTGAATCTTCAGCGAATTTGATGAAACTTTGATTTCCCCAAAATTTTCAGGACACACAATTTTGTAATTTTATTGAAACGAAAACTGAAAATTATTCAATTTTTTTCCGGCAAAAAGGGAAAATTTGCAAGAAAACTGAAAATGTTTTTTTTTTCAACCAAGAAAAAACCAAAGCCCGAAACTAAACAAAAATGAATTGTCCATAACATGTGGTGCTAGCAGCTACAGTAAAAAGTCGGGACGCAATTTACATATCGGCAAGCGGACAAGCATAGCGGGACGCAATTTACATTTTCCGAAATAAAAAAAAAAGGAAGAATTTTACTGGAAAAAGAAATTATAAATTTTCCCAATTTTACTATGGAATTCGATCAATTTCCAAATAAATATCCAAATTTTTATATTATTTGGAATGAGTGTAAACAAAATTACTCATATCTATACAATAAAATATACAGACTGACATTAAATCAATAATCAAATGACAATATAGAATATCACCAACCAAAAATAAAAAAACAACAAAAAAAATTTTGAGAATCACTGGAAAACTAATATGTGTAATTATTAAGTAATTACTCAAAAAAAACATTATCAGTTGTATATTAATAATGAAATATCTACAAGAGCCAAAAATTCATTAAGAGCCTGTATAAATTTTATGAAATAATTAAATATTCTTATCAATATTTATATATTTCAAACATATATCTATCTTTATCTAACCGATACAATTCAACTGAAATACAAGACAAAACAACAATCAACATAAAGTCCTTTCGATAATAATAATAATTAAAATAATAAAGATATATTTCCAATAAATTCTGTACATAATAAAACAAAACATTAGTGGATAAACAACACGCATACATGTGATCTCAGTGATTAATTAATTAATTAGTTAATTGAGTAATTAATTAAAAATAATAATTTTAATGTATTGTAATTGTAATTTTAATAATTGTCCATTCCAAAAACCATCATTGATATTAACAAAAATGATAATGACAGATTTTAATTCAAATAGTGATAATAATCAAAAAAAAAATAAGACCGGTTCGTATATGAAATCAAAATTTTTTGTACCCCCAAAAAAAAAAAAAAACGAAAACGAAGATAATAATAAACTTTTCAGGTGGTAGTATTGATTCTAATGGTACAAAAATGTCAACAAGTCATCATCATCGCAACCATCATTATAAACAAAATAAACAACAATCATCGAAAAATGATGATCAAGAACAAGAGGAAACGTGTAATGAAGCTGTATTAGCATTACGAAATAAATTCCCAAATAAAATACCAGTAAGGTTAGATATTTTTTATAAGATAATCAAATTTTTAACGGGCATTTTTTTTTTCTGTTCTAGATAATTTTAAAACGTTATAATAAAGAAATCAATTTACCACATTTAGATAAATCGAAATATTTAGTACCACAAGAGATAACTATGTCGCAATTTCAAACTATCATACGGTAATGAAAAAAAAACAAAAAACAGCCATTTCTAACCTAATTTTTTTGTTTTGTTTTAATTGATTGATTACAGAAACCGGATGCGAATGAATCCCAATCAAGCGTTATATTTATTGGTGAATAATCGTTCAATGTTGAGTTTATCATTAACATTAGCTGAAGTCTATACAAATTATGCTAGCCCAGATGGTTTCCTTTACATAACCTACGCATCACAAGAAGTTTTCGGATAATCAATTTTAACAATCTATATATACATACATATATCCAAATGAAAACAAGTATTATTATTAATTATAGTTAACAAATTTTATCACGATGTAATTGTTTAAGGATTAAATAAATTTAAATAAACAACAATAATAGGGGGCTTGAATTTTTAACAATACTCACCTGTTGTTGTTTCTTGTTTACACATAAATAACACCTATATTATTTTTTCATCAATTAAAATAACGCTATATCGAATATTAAGGTAATTAATTGCGATTAATCGATGAATTTATTGATTTTTGATAAGAAATTCCATAAAAAAATTCGATAATTTGATAACAAGAAAAAATAACCGGCCATTTTGGCAACTTCAATGTTAATCTAGTAACTTTGAAATCGGTAATGTTGTCATCTTGCTACAGTTGGCTATAGAATTCCAACAATTTTTTTTCAATAAATCGATAAAAAATTCCAAATAATCAATAAATTGATCAAAATAATTACTATTTATCGAATTCAATCCAATTATAATGTAATTATAGTTATATAATTAATTTAATATTAGTTAGATTTGTTTTGTTGGTGTGGTCAAACTGGATTAAATTGGCGATAGAATTTTGACAATCGTCACAATAATTTTATAAAATCTGAATTAATTGAATATACTAATTAAATAATTAATTGAGCATTGAATTTCATCTAATTAAGGCAAGTTTGCGCTAAATTTACTCTACAATATAGTTTACTTTATTCAATTTAATATTATGTTGCTAAATTTTGTAAGGTTAGTCAGACATAACCTCACTTTGTATTTAGATTTAGACTTTACAATTGTTATTTTTTGTAGAATAATTGTTTGAATAATTAGAAATTAACGATGAAATCACCGTCTTTCCGTTATTTTAACGTAAAATTATGGGATCCATTTGTAGCGAAACTACGTAATGACGTTGTACCGACGTATGTTGCACCGAAACGTGATAAAATTTATAAAAAATTCGTCGATTTAAACAATTGGTATACGAAATTGATTGGTTTAGATGAAGTGAAATTCTATCAAGATCGTGTAATCAATTTACAAGTAACTTAAATTTGATTAACATCGCAATTGAATATTGTAATAAGTTTTGTTTAGGAACGGTTATTATCGACGCAAGAGCAACGTCGTGAAATTGGTCGGCAATTAGCCGATGTACGACAAAAATCGAATCAATTACAAGATGAATTACATAAAATCAAACGACAAGATAATCTAGAGCGTTTTTTGGATTTAATGAAGGACGAAACGGAAATATTGAAATTAGAACAACAAATAACAATGAAATTTAATGAATTGGATCGAACTGAACGTGATTTATTCACAGCCTTTATAAATGCCATACGTGATTCACATGAAAAACAACGTGCCCAATTAGAGTATACGAAATATTTTGGTATAATTTTAAGTATAATAGGATCATTTCTAACATTTTGCTATTCCACATTGAAAAAAGATGATCTAAAACGGTATATTGGTGAGAATTTAACAAAACAAATCGCTTTGAATCATAATCATGATAGTGATAATAATCACGATAATAGTAGTGATCATTTACAGTCGGTTGTTGGTGTGATTCGTGATGAAACACAAAAATTAAGTGACATTTGGGATTTGAAATTGAATGAAACTAGACGTTTATTAGAAGAAAAACAACAGCAAAAACAAATGATTTATTATTATACGATCGGTGCTGCTAGTATTTTAACGTTAATCACATTCAAATTATTCTCATCTTAAGTTATACACCGTTTTTTTATTATTTTCTAGTCTTTTAGTATTTAAAAATATAGAAGAAAAATCTCATTTTACTTGATTTTTATTGGAACAAAAAAAAAACAAACAAATATCACCAAGCACTTCAATCATGTGCTGTATATTTGTCCATAAATTGTATTTGAATATCAATTAATTCAAAATGCTGTGTGGAAAATTATTGGAATATTCTTATAATATACAGGCTGTGCTTTCTTTTTTCTTTCAAATTATGCCTATGTCAACTTGTTGAAATCTTACTTAATCTTTATTATCATTGGAACTGTTTAACTTCTATTAATTTTGGTAGATTTTAAGTCAATATTTCCATTACATCTGTATATTTCTCTATTTATATTTTAATCTTAAATTCTATTAATTACTTACAGAAATAGCAAAATAAATATTAGCCCAATTGTATAATTTCCATTTAAATTCAATACCCAGGATATGGAAATAAAATTGAGATTAATTTATAGATTGTAATCAAAATATTATTCAAATTCTCCATTAATTATTTAATAAATTCCAATTTGAATGATATTTAGAAATGTATAATACTTCCGGTTATACCGGAAATGTTTGGATTGATCTACTTTTCTTTGGTTTTTAAAAATTTATGAATCAACCGTATGTTGTTTCATATGTTGAAGTAATCGATAATTATTTCGGCAAGCATATGGACACTGATTGCATTTAAATGGTTTATAACCTTGAAAAAAAACAAGCATTTTAACCACGTCCTGTATATGTATAAATGAATACTAGAAATATACCTAAATGTATTTTTATATGTGATTTCAATATTGAATTATGTTTGAATGCACGATTACAATGTTCACATATAAATGGCCGGTCATCACTATGGCGTCGTTGATGTTCAACTAAATGACTTTTTTGATAGAAACCTTGACCACATTCCGAGCATAAATATGGTTTTTCACCTGTATGACTACGTAAATGTAATTTCAATTGAGCTGGACGACAAAAACGTTTTGAACACAATTGACAAGTTTCCGGACGTCCTGTATGTATCTTCATATGGGTATTTAAAACACTTGATTGAGCAAAAGCCTACAAACAAAACATTATACAGAAGATAGTAAGTCATTTTATTTGGATAAGTGAAAGAAAAAAAAAATACAATTCGTATTCAAAATACGAAAAAAATTGAATTTTTCTCAATTATACAGACTGTGATTAAAATATTGGGCTGTCTATAATTCAGTTGCTATACTCAACCGATTTCAAATTATGAATGATGTTGGTATTTTGGAAGGTATGCAACTTCCGGTTTGACCGGAAATCGGCAGAAATTCTATTCAATGAAAAATTATTACCTTTCCACAAAAATTGCATACATGCGGTTTTTCGCCAGTATGTACACGTTCATGTACAACAACATCACTACGTGATATAAATCTCTTATCACAATAACTACATTTATATGGGGTTTCGCCTGTATGTGTTCTAACATGGAATTTCAATTTTGATGCTGTCCTATTTCCATTTAAATAAAAATAACGAATCAATATATAAAATCTACGAAAATCTTGAACAACAGAGAAATTTACTTGAATTGTTTACCACAAAATGTACATAAGTGACCATCGTCTTGTTGTTCATTATCGTCATCTTCTTTATTATGGAATTTTTTTTCATGCACCTCTAAACTACGGACTTTCTTATTACATTCAATACAAAAATTTCTCGGTTTTATTAATAAATTCGAACTATCATCTTGATCTTCATCATTTATATTATGGCGATTTCTCAAATGTAACTTTAATGAGATTTTTTGTGAGAATTTCCGTGAACATTTCAAACATCCATAACGTTGTTCATGTAAATGGGTACGTGAATGTTTACGTAAATATGAACTTGTAATGAAACTCTTCTGACATTGCTTACATTCAAATGGACGGATATCTATCGAAAAATACCACAATTATATATACAGAGTGTCATTAATCGAGCTAATTGTCGAATATCAACGACAGTCTGTATTATTATTATTATATTTACCAGAATGGAAATGCAAATGTTCAGTTAGATAACGTTTCTTAATGAATGTTTTCGTACAATATTCACATTTGAATTTATCATCGTCCATATGTTGATTGAGGTTATGTTGTTTCAAATTGTCAATTTCTGAATTACATAACGAACACCAACGGTCACGTAGATCTCTAGAAATTATTAATAAACAAACAACAATCAAATTCAATTCAACGGATTATATGTATAAATAGAGAAATGACAGTCCGTTAAATGAGTAAAATATATTTAACCAATCACAGTTACTTTTAGTTTAATTTAATTTGCAATAATTGGAATACTCTCAGTTGATTTTAGATGCTTACTTGTGTACGTACGCTATATGGATACTCAAAGCACGTCTACTGCAACATGTGAAGCCACACTTAATACATTTGATATCACCAGTATTATTATTATTATTCATAGTTGTTTTATCGTTTGTTTTTTCAATAGGTTGTTGTACAGATTCCGATGACGTTTGCATTAATTCCACTTTCTCTTCGTTAATATTATCATTATCACCATCATCATCTTCTGTATCATCATTGTTATCAATACAATCATCAATTATTTCAATTTCCTACAAAATAATTCATTATTCATTATTATAATTATTTATAAGGGAATAGACTTTTGTTTCATTCGATAATAGACTTTCTCTGGTAAGTTCATAATTGCGTTTGATTAGTTGTTGAAATTCATAAGAAAATTCCAATTTATTTTCACAATTTGCACAAATGAATTGCGGTAAATCATCATCGAATTCAACCTAAAAAAAAGGGCAATACTTAATTCTTGTGAATTATCGCATTTTTCCGCGATAAAATCACGATAAACAAACGATACCTGGAAATCACCCAATGATGATAACATCGTTACAATAGATATGGTATGATCGGTATTTTTATCAATTGGAATCATATTATTGGATTTTGTTAAACAAATACGACAAACCTCACTTAATTTAAGTAATTCACTGTGCAAATTATCCATAATCTCTTCCAATTTTTATTTAAAATCAATCAATTTTTTGAAGGTTATGTGGAAAAGCGTCAAAAAAAATCAAATCACTTGGGAAATCACAGAGGGCGACTAACTAAAGGTACGTCTGGGAATATATAGCAATAAAACAAAATTTTCACACTATATAATCAACAAAGCCATAAAAAATTCATCAATAGTCAATCAATTATAATAATTTAATCGAATTTTATAATTTATTAACAAGCTTAATTTATTTTTAATTTAAATAAATTACTTGTGAAAACACCTTAATGATACAGCACAGCACCATCTTCATAAGCAACGCAACGTTGCCATATTGTCCAAAAAAAATTATAAAATTAAATAATTTAACAGCCAATTAAAAACTTTGGCAAACAAAAATTACATAACATTGATAACAATTATAAATTATCACAATTATAGTTTTTTATTGCATAAAATAACGTGAATTATTCAAAAAAATATGTTGTTGTAGTACGTGACAATGTTGAAATATTTTGGTGATTTTCATTTTGTTACTAGTATCTAGTAAAAAACAAAAAAGTAAATATGGCCAGCAAAGGTAATTAATTTCTTTTATTTTGTTCTCTATAATAATTGAATTAAATTAATTAAAGGTTGGAATTATATTCCTGGCGCTCCTGAAACCGATGAGCAACAACGTTTACGTTTCCAAATTGAATTAGAATTCGTACAATGCTTGGGTAATCCGAACTATTTAAATTGTTAGTAAACTTAACCTCAAATTATATTATTTATTTATTATTATTATTATTAAAATTGGTTGTAGTTTTGGCTCAGCGTGGTTATTTTAAAGATAATACATTTATAAATTATCTGAAATATTTATTATATTGGAAAGAACCGGAATATGCGAAATATTTGAAATATCCAATGTGTCTATATTTTTTAGATTTATTACAATATGAACATTTCCGACGTGAATTAGTAAATGCGCAATGTTCGAAATTCATTGATGATCAACAAATTTTATTATGGCAACATTATACAAGACGACGCAGCCGCTTATTATCATCAAATACAACAACACAAACCAATATCAATAGCAATAATAATATTAATAATATGGAACAAAATAACAATAATAATCAACAACAATTACAACAAAGTAATGGACATATCAATAATAGTAACAAAATAACGTCGTAAAACATTCGATTGTTTGTTTTTTGAAAGGACACTCTATAAATATTTATGATGATTTTAGTGGTTTATGATTTAGAATATTTGATATTTTTTTTTTCCATAGAATTGTCCTTGTGAATTTCCAACCCTCTCTTCAATGAAAATATTCCATTGTTTACAACAATTCGATATACCTACTTAAAGTTGAATTTGTATTTCCATCTTAGTAATTGTTAACTACAATCCAGATGAAAGGTGAGTTGAAATATTTTCTTACCTCAATAACTATCGATAATTCAATTACCGTAATGACCTGAATAACGTTTACCTTAAATAATCTAACTGTATCGGAAACAACTTGAATAGATATATAAGTCCCGTTGTTATAGAATTTGGCGAACGTTACCAATTTTGTTTCTTGATAGATTTTTTAACACAATTCTAGTCGTGTTTTATCAATAGAAAGTTTAATACGAATAATAATAATAATAATCATCTATTTTGTTGTTATTAACAATAATTCAGTTATTAATTGATTGTTAATAATGAAAGGTTGTAGTAAATTATTTATTTTAATAATAATTGTATTATTATTATTGTGTCTATTGAATAATGTTGAATCGAAGAAGAAACGTAAAAAATCGATATTGTTACGACAAAAAGAGACGAATGCTATCAATTTTATTAGGTGATTTTTTTTTTTATAAAATTTTATTATGCCACTAATTATTGATTAAAATTTAATATTAAACAAAATAGATTGGCTACAATGCGCTTAATTTATGGTATTGCAACACGTATCGGTTTAGGTGAACAAATTTCGGAAGCTTTAAATGGTGCTTTCATACCACCTGGTGTTGATGATTATGATGATTATGGCGGTGATGGCTTATTATTAGATCGTAATGATGATGATTATGATTATTAATTTTTGTATTTATTATTTATTGTTGTTGTTTTTATTCTTCTAATACTTTAAGTAAAAAAAAATGCAAACATTTTGTATATATTTTTTGAATTTCCCGCGTTTAAATTGCTTTCGAATTTCGCGCACGGTTGCGATAATAAATTTACCGGGTGTGCCTAAAAAGTTGGAATAGATTCTCAATTCCTAGTTCGGTTTTGTAGACGTTGCGAATTACAAATTTTACTTATATAGCAACGAAAATCATAGTACTATAACCGAGGACGGTCAAAGAGTTGAGTCAATTTTTTTTCGAAACAGCCTGTATAGTCGGGGAAATTCTTGTCAATATTAACAAGGAAAATAGATTTATTGTATAGATGTAGTGCATTATAAATTATACCGGGTGTATTAAAAAATTTCTCTACTTACTATGATAATTATTTTGTACTACATATTGTTGTATTATTATTATTGACACAAATAAAACAACAATTGCAATTGAAAATAATATAAATTAACAATAGAAAAATGTAATCTTGCATAACTTTTTATAACAAGAGATTCAATCATTATATAATAATAATAGTAATTGAACCACAATTATCGATTCTCAATAAAACTCATTATTATTATTCTTATTTCTGAAAGTCTTTATTTATA
>JAZBGX010000169.1:9011-44729 GCA_037414775.1 Zonitis immaculata
TGTTATAATTAAAATCTTTGTTCCAAAAAAAAATTGTTAATTTCAAATACTTCTTGTATATATAAGTATATACGCATAAGGTCGATTTACCCTCAATGAAAAGTCAAGCTACTTGCTCCACGGAGTAGATTGACTTGTATTTAGTATTCTAAAAAATCAATCTTGTACACTATATCATAATTGATTGCGAGCTTTTTATAATTTCTTTCCAAAGTCTTATGGTATATCTATCAGACGTATTTGTTTATTATAATTAATATAATAAATATACAAGCTTTTCAACTGAAATTTGGTCAATCATCCCCAATCTCCCAAACTATCATTTTGTTCAACTCGAATTCAAGTACATATTCCGATTAAATTCAATTCAACTCAGTTTAATAGAAAAGTGGAAATAAAAGAAAAACAAACAAATATAATTGGCTCTTGACGTTTAAACTCTTCAATAACATTTAATTTAATATTGACCTTGCGTCGAAAAGAAAAAACAACTAAAATATAACGTAATAAAATTTTTATAATAGTCGCTTATCCGAAGTAAATTAATTATTCGAGTTTAAATTTAAATTGAATGGGATCAATGAGAATAAACTTCTTCTATAATTGGACTTCGAATGGTAAAGTTAAATATATAATATACTAATTTATAAAGTTAGCAAATCTAGCAATAAGATTTTCAGGACGTGGACAAGCTTCGAGAAGATTAGTACACCCGGTTGTCGTATGACATTAAAATTGGAGGTTTATATCATTAAGTATTATTACATTAGGTACGTGGACTAGTGGAAAAGCTACGATAATCGCATTAGGACTGCCGCATTAAATATTGGATAGTCGCTATTGTTTTCCAGACGCCCAACTATACAAAACTATGTCCATGACTAGAAATTAAAATCATTATTCAAGTCAAAAATTAAAAATTAGATCGATAATTTTCGTTCAATTATGCGAATGAAATATAGTATCTAAACAAAAATATAAGAATATCCAAAATCACAATCTTATTGATTATACAGTTCTTTGCTTCCGCGATACGTTTTCAAGATCATTTTTTTCGACTACAATAATGTGTGAATCTTGAAAATTCTAAATTGATATGTCTGGTGAGAGGCACAGGATTGAATTATAAATTTTTTCAGAAAATTTCAACTTTGAGATCTCAATAATTCAGCGACGTACATAATAAATAATAATGTTCCACCTCAAATACAAAAAATTGGAAGAGAATATTCTCCTCCAGTCAAGCTATTTTTTAAATGTGTTCAAGTAGACATGATACCTGAAAGATTTCAAATTAAAATATTGAACCTTATTCCACAAAATAATTGTCGAAGGCATATAAAAAAATATACATACAATTTTTGTATGCGAAAATAATGCAAGGTTTCTCGGATTTTTCGAATTTCAAGCTATATAGAAAATTTAAAGTTCATAAATACAGTCTTTAGTTCAAAAAAAAAAATTTACATTATTTCTGCATACACCCAATAAATTTGAATACAAAGACAAAGATTCATTAAAAAATCTGACGTCTACTTCATATCCAGCATAATAATTTTGCAACTCTAAGCAATTTGCAAGAACAAGAAACGAAATATAGTTGATTGAACGATCCACACATGGTTTTGTATTTTCTATGACGACAATTTCTTAATTACTTTTTTAGAATATTTCTCAAGATTCGATAGATGAATAAATAAATAAATAAATGGATAACAAGAATTCGGAATAGTCCCTACATGAACATTTAGTATTAATGATTCTAAAATTATAAATGATTATTATATCCATGAATAAATATACACACATATAAATATATATACTATATAGGTATAGGTATGTATTAAAATATGCTGTCATTAAAACGAGCCTCGTCCATAATTTATGATCGTTGTAATGATACGAACATTTTCAAATAATTTTATGGCATAAATCAGCGACAGAAGATAACAGGAAGCCACTAGGAAGGTGTGTCTCTCGTACGTGAAGTTGAAGACGACCGCATGCAACACTTATTAATATTCAATAGAGTTGGCATAGCAATATTCCTATATATACATATATAGTAGTTGCGAATTGACTCGTATTCTACTATTTTTCGAATTATTCGCATTCAATTTTATAAAACCGACATTTTCATTAAGAATATAAATAAATTTGGGCATATTATGAATAAAAAAAAATCGCATTTCTCTTATCCTAACGATTATAAATTTGATTTATATGAACTTTTGTTGCTTTATTTCCAGGCAACGATAGTTGTATTGTGTGCGTTTTACTTTCATGTTCTAGTAGGCGAATTTTCGGATTTGTACTTTCAACGAAAACTCCTACTCAACATCGTCGATCTTTCCTCTTGAGTAGAGTTTTTCCATTATTTGATCCTACTTATTCAGTAACACTCAACATAATCCTTATTAAATTAATGAATTCAATTGGAATATTCTGTAATGATATTTATTATATTGATACGAATTCAATTGGAATTTAACTAAATTGGGCATGCAATTGTATATTTTAGGAAAAGTTAATTTTCAATACGGTTGATAAGGATTGCGAACGGTTGAATCTACTAGATGGAATGAAATGAATCAAAATGAGACTCGAGGAAAAAGGGCTGAACGACTAGAAAACTCATTACGTATTATCGACGATGACATATCCAATATAATCGAATCCTATAAATGTATCTTGTACAGATTTTGGTTATGCTATCAACATATACATATATGTATACATTTCCAAGTATCGCCTTCCCTTATTTCGTATAGCGTTGCTGTTTGATGTTTTTTTTGCGCATCTACGTTTCAAACAGTTGCTTGTATTTTGGATATCTATTTAAACTACTCAATCTTAGGTTTTGGAACAGAAATAGTGGTATATATGGTATAGGAATTTCACTCCATATATTAGCAATAGATAGAAAGAAAGAATTAAATTAACTAAAAAATTTATTGAGGCAAACTGCAAATATTCAACTGTATTCAAATCTTACACGCTTTGTAGTTTAACAACTCTATGCATAAGTTTCTATTTGGAAAGCTGGATTAGAGAGACAACCGAACAATAGACCTGCCAAGATGCTGGAAATTTAGAACCAAGTGGACCCTGATTTCATCTAAATAAATTCAATAGTAAAATATAGCCGATTGAATTTATTTATTTCGTAGGATATCCTGAATAGTAGGTGTGAGATTGAATTTTTTTTTATTTTAACAGAAAACTGGCGCCTCTATCTAGTAAACAAAATGATCAATAACGAGATGATACCTGCGTTCTATGATTTAACCAAAAACACATTAAATATAGTTCTAGATCAACGTTTCTTTTTACATTAATATATTAGGTATAGATAGTGATAAATGGTGACGCTTTTTCTCCCGACAGTTGTTGATAACTCATCCTTATAACTTATATATAACGAAAACTTTCTAACTAGGTAATCAGTTTAAAGTGGGAATATTTATAGAGGATTTGTTTGGTAACAAATACAAATAATTCATTAGCGACAAATTATGAATTAATAATAGAAAATTAAATTTATTTGATGTTTTATGTATTTGAATTGGAATAATAACAAAATTTCTATATAGCTCCAAGTCAATTAATGAAATGGAATGCTGTAAATAGCGCGAATACGGAGCGATAGGAGCCATTGAAAAGCAAAGCATGTAAAGGAACAGCTATCAATCGCCTCAGTAAATTCACTTTACGCGATCGTTGCAAGGCTCCGAATTCTCTCCACTTCCTATGTAAATACGTATTTTCTTTTGTATTGTTTTAATCTAGGTTTGTTGCCATAGTGAAATTCTTCTCGTAAAAAGCGGAATAGATTTAAAACGTTATATAGTATGAATAATAATAATAATAAACAAAAAAAAAAACACATCGTGTTGTTATTCCCAACAACAATGAGTAACAATAACAGCAACGAATTATTTGTAACATAAACAATAAAAATAGAGAGAACACGATTATACTTCGTTGGATTCCTTTCAAACGAAACAGTACGACTATCTCGACATTCCATTGCACAGTTATCTAAACAATTCTACCGTAGAAAATTGCTGTTCAAACCAGATATTCATACATGAATAATTTGACCCGCATTGTATACTGATAAGGATTCATCGATTGTTTCGAAAAGGGGCACATTGTCGAATCAAAAATACTACAATCGAACAAATTATATTGTAAAATGTTTTGCTCATATAAAAACACAATGACTTCATAATAAAATATATTTTTTCACATACACTCCTCCAAACTATTTTAAACGTTAGAATTATTGCTGATTACGAATGATCATAAATTTGAAGCATGAATAAAAATAGAATCTGACAATTAATTGAGATACGTTTGTCACCCTGAAATTCAAAAGCCATGCACTCACGACCTTGCGTCACAGATCAGTGTAACTAATAAAAAAAATAGTTGATTTTCATCTATTCACTTGAGAGGATAGCATCCGAAAGAAAAAAAAGCTAAAAAAGTGGCATGATTACGATTTTAGATGCCACGATTATTAATGTTCAGAAAATTCAAAAAATTGAATTGAATACGAGTACATATGTACATTTGAAATTAATTCTTCTCAAAAACGCAAATATTGATTGAGTTACATAGCTTTCTCTTTAAACAATAATTCCCAATGACTTTATATTTCCAATTTGCGACAAGGAATTTTATTCAAACTTATTTGCACACTTTGTTTGATCTAATAATTTGTTGTAATGTTGATAAAGGTGAGCGAGCCTTGAGAAATTTGAAACGTTGTGGTACTGTACCAAATCTTTCGAAACTTTCTTCAATATTGATTTGTTTATTTAATTATTTGGACCGACTACTTAATAAGAAGTATTGACTGAAAACGTTCTATTATTCTAACAATAAGAGAGCTTGATTGATGTTATCGTAGAAATATATGTTTAATATTTATAAATAGATCTGCAAAAGTTATCTTCTAACATAAATTCTTGACAACGTTAGAACATAAATATTGAGTATGAACTAGAAAAAGCATAGCAAAGATAAAGCATAAATTAAGGTGGGATGCAAAATTTCAGGGAGATTTGCAGTCGCGATTGGATTGAGATGGCAATGATGCTACTTTTCATCCACACTTTTCAAAATTATTTGGAGCACTGGAAATACACCATATCTATGTATACACTGTGTTTTGTAGACGATCAAATCGTTATAGCACAAGACCACGAATATATAACCTATATGACAAGAAGAATGGTTGAGAGACCTCACATGAGATCATCGCCAAAGATAATACAAAGACCTGGGGGTAAAGAAAATACAAGAAAGAACTCTAGACGATGCAATTAGAGAAAAGCAGAAAAGCCATATTTAGGATGAATAGAATAACAGACTTACAATTAGCGGTTGAAGCAAGGCACAAAAAAAAAAATAGTTATTGATTATGAAAATGAACTTCTGGATTGTAAATCGCGGAAAGAAATAGTACGGACTTGGGGAATTTAAGAAATCATGGGGATCAAATATACAATAATTGACGATATAATCAAGACAAGACAAGAAATTTCATACGTCCATACACAACGCATAGCTGGTGAAAGGTTATTGTTGACAAAGACACTACGAGGATAAAATGAGAGGATAGGGCCGAGAAAAAAGTGATAAGAGACGATTTATAGAGAACTGAGAAAAACTAGACGATCTGTGGAGAGATAGGGAGCAATAGTGGTTATGAGTCAGAAGACGGTATAAAATGCTTCAAAATAATTAATAAGCTATTTTCTCATAGTTTAGTCCCCAACCGCATTCTAGAACCGAACTTGATGCCTTTTCGGTGCTATTGAAATGTTATGCGTTGAAATTTGGATATTGATAGCACTTCAAACTTGTGAAAACGTGAATAAACACACATTTGAAGTGTTGTTGATATTCCAAATCACATTCTTGGGGTTATCGATACTTCAGTTTATCTAACGATAAACTAAAGGAATATTGCAAATTCGTTCTTTTTTTTTTTAATTAATGGTTTTAATTGTGAAAATAAAATTAATTGCAAGTCATTTTATCTTTTGTTTTTGTTTGGAAAATAAACAAACACGATTACATTCGAGATAAAAATCCCTCGATATTTACCCGATTTTAATGATATTAATTCAAATTTTGTTCTTATCAAAAATAAAAATATACATATAAACGAATTTATGTCGTTGTATCAAAAAGAATTCCTCCATAATTGAGCTGTTCCATTTCCATCAATTCACTAATGATCAAATGAATATTTCTACCTATTTGTTTGTTTTGTTTTTTTTTGGAAATTTATGAACCACCAAATACCTCGTGGCGGTTTAATTTCGACAAAACACAGATATTAATATGTGTACCTATAATTTAAATTGGCATGTTAGTTCGGACAAGATCCGGTTTAATTCATACTGAGGGGACAATACATCAGCTCTATGGCACACGGTTTTTATTATTTTATCTCGATGGTATATTTAGATTTACTTCGATTTTATCACCATCCAAATACCCAACAACGATCAATTTGTCTACTTTGAACAAAAGCACAGAAAAATGAAATAAAGCTGAACCAAATCAATAATATTACAGTTATAAATCTCACAGAAGTATTGAAGTCATTAAAATGCATCATAATAAATCGACAAATTTATTATTACTATAACAACGATACTAGAAATGTTATAATTTGCATATATAGTATCCTATTTATTCAGGATGAACTTCTAACGAGGCTCAAATCAAAGTAATGAGTATACTCCATATATACATACATACATAAATATATGTTCGTATGATTAATTAATTATCAATTTAATTAAGCGCAATCTAAATTTGTATAATGACAATATGACGGCAATGTTTGATTATACCTACAACGAAGCGTTGTTTTTCTTTCAATTTCTATTATAATAATTTTTTCAATGAAATTGATGTCAACTTTATCGTTGACAATTAAACAAGAGTACACCGCATTTTTGTTATTAATTTGAATGCAAAAAAAACCTCGTCCAATTTGTTTTAATCTCGAATCATTTTCACCGATACAACATTGTATCCCTATAGCATGTTAGTTTTTATTGTGAATGTGGTTAGATTTTGACACAAAAAGATGGGAATATTTCGCGTGTATGTTATACTTGGTGGGCTTTATTGGTAGTAGATCTGAATGATAGAACGCACTTTACTAGATTGCATCAAATTGCGTATACCCCCAGTATACATTGTACGCTACAAAACTCCATAAACTTTACACGATAACCCTTTCAAACAATGAATTGAACGGGAATAAGCGAAGATTTAAACAGAGCAAACTGTAAACTTGTCTGATTTATATGTTTACAAGAAGAGTCCAATAATAATAATAATAATAATATTCGAGGTAGGCAATTTCTGTGAAACGTCCCCATCATCTTCTCAAAATCTTCTATTGACTTGTTTTTGATTTGAAATTCACTTGAAAACGATTCCCCTATTCTTTTCTCATATTTTTCTCCTTTTTTATGATTTAGGATTTTTTTCGAGCACATTTCGTAAGATTAATGGGAAACCTTTCTTGGAAATTAGCCTAATCTTGTTTAAATATGAACGCGGTAACGCGACTCTACGTGACGCAAATTTTATCGTTTTAAGTGTGTATATATCTCGAATTGAATTTCAAATTCATGGAAATTAGACTTTATTGAGATCCTAGCACAATCTCGGAAAGTGCTTGATTTTAAGTCTAACTTTTATGTTACTATTGTTGTTATTTTTTTTTATTTAATATAATTTCTTCTTTTCAAATATCTCGTGTTCTAGTTTGATAAATCGACAAGTTCTAGGAAATGGATTCAAATAATGAAAATTTACATAAAAAACAATTGATGACATGGTGATAGACGATTCGTCTAATAGTGAATATTCTCAAAGTTTCAAATGCGTTACAATCAGTGTAATAATGCAAGATGCGGGACTCATCATATGATGTTCACTGAAATGTGGTAAACAACAATTTGAATGTAAACGACACAACTTATTCGGGTACATTCTATAAGTTGGGGTTGGTAATATTTGCCAATAAATCAATTCTAATCTGACAATAATTTTACTTGAGAATCTATAAAAATCGAAATGGGGTGGACATTTTCGAAAATTGTGATGGTCTATAAAAGTCAAAATCTAACCGTCCTCATAACTCCACAAATAGATATTATGTAAAATAAAGTTGGATGCCAAATGGTTATGGCGTATGGTGTCTTGTTTGATTTATTATCGAAACGATACGAAAGTCCAATATGACATTCGACTTGAAATTTTCTCTTCAATTTTATTCTAGATTTCTCTATTATTACTTTTTGTTGTAATAAATATAGAAATATCTTGTTACGATTATTAGTCTATTCCAAACAAAAACACACACACACACATACATAAAACAATAGATTTCTACATGACATATTTGATAATAAAACATAAGAAATGAATTTGGGAACGACAAGGAGCAACGGAAACTGGCACAAAAGTTGCAACTATTAGTTGAAAGTGCATATTTTCTAGTTAACAGGATATGAGTGCGGAGTGTTGTGCGGAAGGAGTATAGTGTTGAATGCGAACATATTCCATGCCAGTCATTGTTGTAAACTGTCATAGTCATTTCGTTAAGTGCAGTATTACTTGTTAGACAAACAACTATAGCTATATAGCGCCATATCTATAAAAAAAATCGTGTAAATAACTCACCTCTAAAATAAATAATACGAAATTAAAATTTCACCTTTATTAATTGATACAGCGACCTAATCAATTAGAGTGTTGTAATTTTAGTGGAGCCATCAGCACGTCCATGAACCTATTCAAATTAGAGTGATAAAGAAAGCGATAGCGAGAGACAGAGAGTTGGAATCATTGAAGGAACGAAATATAAACCAGCCGCCAACGTTGATTATACCGCTCCCTCATTATAAATCGGCAACTGCGAAATAATCCAGTTAGTTCATCATCTCAATTCATTTCTGAAAATCACATTAGCTAACCGGAGAGAGTTTATGCAATGATTTTACTATTTATGTCTTTCATTCTTAATATAATTTATCTTTGGTTCTTTACTGTCAACGGTTGTTCAATATTGCGCCATCTTTTACTCTTTCTCTTCATTCCTCCCTTCCTCCATAACTTTAATAGGACGATTGCGTTTCCTTGCTTGAGAAACACGAAAATCTGATTATCATCCAACAGGCGAAGCTCGGTTTATATTTTCAACTTCATGTCGGATAATATCAATTTTGTAAAACTGACGTTATAATAAAATACAATAAATGTCGTTTGATATCGTCAAAATTTTGTAAAAACAACTGCATATCTATAAATTTCAAATACAAAAATCTCATCAATTTTCGTTTGTTTTGAGGTGAGAGTTTTGTTTTTTTATCGACTACAATTTTTGCCCATTTATTCAAAGAAGCTACTGCTAAATCTCATTTTATCTGGAATTGTACACTGGAAAGCTTTTGCATATTTTATCATACACGGTACTTAACTTGTTAACAACCAGAAAAAAAGAGAATTTAGATATTTTCAACTATCATGTTGCATACATTTGAAAACAATTAGCATTTACCATCGACCGTAGCGATAGCGTTATTAAAAATAATACCAGCATTATCTTGTTATATCTAATAACCGTTAATAGGAAATTATACTGGATGTAACAATAAATTTAAAAGGAATTAGAAATGTAATCTCAATATTTCTATGCTATAAATTGAGTTAGACAATACACTCAATTAGAATGCGATTATTATCGTTATATTCGGATGTTGTAGAGAATAAGTCGATATACGAATGATATTCCAAAACGGAAAAATACAATAGAAACGTAAGCCTGGGGTTTTTTTTTTTTGTAATGAAAATTATTCAGTGATCCTATTCAGTTTCCTTGTATCATTATCCTGATATTTTGGCATTTCATACCCATAAAACAACTAAATTTTTAAACAAAGCAAAAACAGTTCCAAAACCTTGTTCAATCTATACGGTTATAACCAATTAGCCCGGCGCATCCACCATATTCGCTCATATTAATTTTAGATATTGAGAAAATAAGAATAAATTAATAATTTAAAGTAAATAAATATTTCAATTTTTCCATCATTATCAGATAGAATGAAAACTTACTAGAGAGTCAATTATTGAAGAACTAATTAGAAGCCGGCGTGCATGTTGTTAAGTACAATAATAAAATAATTGTTATGTTGAAATATAAATGAAAGACTTCAGCAATTAATCGAGGCAACAAAAACAAGTTATAACCTCACACGGTTCGATAATAAATATCATTAATATACAGTAGACTCTCGAGTATCCGGGTTAATTCGAGGGAGGCTAGTCATGGATAATCCGAAAACATGGTTTAATTCAACAACGTGAGAAAATAATTGTCATGTTTGAATGAATGGACAAATACGAATTTATACTTACAAATCAAAAGAATTTGCCCGGTTAATCAGCAAACCGGATAATTGGCCATCGGATAATCCTAAGTTGATTTTAGTTTAATTATAATAAATTATCAACAGGTCGGGCTCTGAATAATTGGACAAGAAAAATTAAGTAAAGTGACAGCAAAATGGAACTAATTCTTTTATCCCTGTTTCACTCAATATTAGTTGTATTCAAATGATAAATTGCTTTAAATATTCAACAAATTGTAGCCTTTATCAATCTTGATAGAAACAAGAAGATTGAACCAAGGGTTGTTTTAGCAATGGCTGATATAAAATCCGGAGCGTAATTAATAAATATTTAAGTAACAAAATTGGTTTTTATATTATATTGTCTCTATACTAATTCGATGATGAGTAATCATAGTAAATACAGTTTCAAGATTTTTTGTAGGCTCAATTCTGAAGAAAAAAAGAAAGCTCATTATTTTTTGTTTATTTATTTTTTTTTTTAGAAAACTCTTGAAATAATGATAAATTTTACCAAATTACAGGTAATTTAGGTTCGAGTATAAAGTTCAAATCGAAAACCACTCAGTATTATCTTGAGGCTCTCTCAAACTTTCGTTATACAACACTCAAAGCAACTGCAAGCGTTGTATGAAAGTTGAGCTTTTATCCTGCAATAAAATAGATCGAGGATATTGTGCAATAAATGGAGCCAAATAAAAATAATGTTTGATATCAATCACATAAAAATAGTTCAATCTGTTTTTATTCAATTTTTTATTTTTATTTTTTTAGTTCAGTAATTTTTGTTTACTTACCACCTTGAATAAATAAAAACCTAACATGCAAAGCTATTGCACAATGTTTTCGACAATAATTCGTCTACGTTATTTCTTTCTTTTTCTTTCCTACACCAAGTTCAGTTATGGGCGAAATATGGTAATCGAGTTGTATTAAAAGACCGTAGTTTTCTACAGTTCAGATAAATTTTGTTGGATACTGTTTTTAACAACGACGACAATAACATTACACTGTTTCACCCCTCCAATGTCTTTAGATTGTTAATGATAGCATTAATATTTCCAGATATTGTTATTATTACGTTAAGTCAATAATGAAATTCTCGTCAAAATGATTTTAATTTAAAAACCATTAGGTACAAGAAAAATATGTTCATAATTTTTCATCATCAATCGAGATGTTGAGAATCAATTATCAATTAGAGAGTCTACGCAAAGAATCTATTTTTATCTAGAAAGTTGGTTATATAACTAGAATTTTCCAGAACTTGTTTGTTGAATATTAAAAATTTACGATCGATCAGCTATTCATATTTCATAAATTTAATCAACCCAGGTAATTACTTTAGCTTGAATCTGATGAAGTTGAATGAATTACGATTGCAATTTTCCTGTCTATTTCTCTTTATTATTAAAATTTTATTAATAAAATAATTTCGAATAATAGGTGAAATTAATCAATAATAATGCAATAAATTCCATGTCAATCAATATTAATTGCCGTGGTTACCTCAATAAATTGACCTATTGAAATTTCCAATAATAACTGCATCGACTCTACACAAATGACAATTTCTCAAACATCTCTACCATTATTTATTTATCTGATAATGGTATTTATTAATCAATATTTAGCGTTTATTAATATTCGATAGTATGGATTACTATCATTTCACTTATTAGACTCCAGCTGAATAATAGAGAGAGAGAGAGGAAGAGAGTTTTTTATTTGTGGGAATATTGTTATTTACAATAAATGATTATTGTTCTAATGGATATGGAATGTTTCTATTTAGACCGCAATATCGTATGGAAAAAAAAACAAAAATATTCGATTTATTCATTCCAATTTCGAAGAGAATATCGAAATATAACAAAATTTATATTTAATATTTGAAGTTTATTACAAAAATATCGATTTTATCTCAATAATTGTTTAATGTAAAACTCCTCTATAATGTAATGTTAGCGATAATGGAATATCATTTAATTTTTTTTTGTGTATGTACGAAATCGACGACAGGGATATAATGTAAATTTTTTTCCTCTTATTGTCTCTCTTTTCCGCTTTAACGAAAACAAAAGCCTCAAGATAGATCAGGAACAACAACAACTAAGAGGAAGAGACTAGAGAAAAAGGAAAAGAAGACAAACAGGAAGAGGAGAAACTTGGATATACAAGTATTACATTTTTCAATAGGTGTAAGGATTTCCACCCTTTATTCTTCTCAATTCGTATATACCAATAGTCCGAGAGCCCACCGCATTATGTACTCATTTGTTTTTTTATTCAACTTGCGAATTTTATAGCTTATTAATTAATAGGGCAACACGATTTCGCCGAATTGTCTATCAAAATTTGGCCGCAAGTACCCTTAATTAAATATTTTTGATAGTTGAACAAGGCTATCGTACCACACTGTCGATTAGACAAGGATACATAGTGGTATAGCGTAGCTACAATAGATTTTTCGGATTCATCGCACTTCTATTTATGAGAGTAAAAGTTCTGATGGATGTATTATAACTGGCACTCTGCATCCTTGTTTGATAGACCGTATAGTGCTCTAGCCGCCTTTCACTCTCAAAACAATTTTTTAATATTCAATTAAGGGTATTTGCGGCCAAATATTGATAAGCAATCCGTCGAAATCGTATTCCCCTATTAATAATGAGTCATAAAATTGGTATTTTGGAAAAAAAAAACAAAAGAGTACAGCAATCATACGGTGGGCTTCCAGACCACAAGGCTTTTTATTGAGTTAGTTGACAGTAACAACGATATAATAATAATAATAATAATGTATACATGTGGAGATTGCAATTTCATTTATGACGTTGTTTTTGTTGTTGTCGACAACTTGAAATTATTGGGGTCGATGATAAAATTATCCTCATATTTCTTTTGTGCTGTGTAGCAATTTTGTTTGGAAACTAAATTTTAAAATTTTTATTACTATCATGCAAAGTTTTTTATTATTGTTACTATAAAAGACTTATGTTGATGTTGTTATTGTTGTTGTTACTACATTGGCATTAAACCAATTCAACTTCATAAAATTGATACAAATGAGTTCTTTAGATAGAGTTGTCTCATATATTCTTACAATTCCAGGAATCTTTTCAGTTATAGCTAACATTTGAAATATTATCATAGTTTTCTGTAAAACTTACTTCGGAAAACAAATTTTTGTTATAATTACTATCATCAATCAAAATGTGATTTTTGAGCAGATAATATAAAAAGATTGTCGTATTGACCTGAATTCTTTCTATTCGACTTTCCGACTATTACAAAAGCCACCTGAATCTCTTCAACAGATTGTTAGTATTGCAAGAACGATTTTACCAATCTTTGGCAAATGACAAAATTAAATCGAAATTGAAAATAACCAACCCGCCCCCAAATCGAAGTACGATCACGAGATTTTCGAATAGCTGTTCGCTTTTGATCACAATAAATTAAAAGGAATGGTAATATTCAAATTTAAATACAATTAAGGAACCGTTTTTACAACAAATTTCGACTTCTTTTTTTTAAATTTGTTTTTATACCCTTCAAAGTCTAATAATAGTCTCGTGTAATTTTGCTTTGCGCCAAATTTCATGTAACCATTTCACCATCGAGTCAGGTTCTTGTGTACCCTTTTCTACAAAGACTCAATTTCTTGGAATTAATTTGAATAGTAATAGCGATATCAAATAGGCAAGAGCGAACTGTCGATGTCGAACTGAACGTGTAGTAATTTGGAGGATTATTGAAATCCATTTCTCTGAAACTAGAATTGCCAAGATATTGTATTCAAACCATATACATGATCGTATAGAAGTGTTACTATAATAGTGAATTTCTGTCTTTATATTTATACAGAGTGTTATAAATAGTCAGTTTTCTTGTAAACTACTATAAATTCAATTTTTCCAATTGTAATTTTTTTATTGTAATAAACGTAGTTATTATCAAGTTGAAGAATACAATCAAGTTACTCTGTATTTGTGTAGTCAGACAAAATTCAATAAGACATGTGTAACACAACGTATAAGTGAATTAGAGTGGTGTGAAAGCGTCAATGGTGGTGGTGGTGGTGGTGATATGAAGGCGATGGCAGCAGTAGGGCTCTAATTGATATATTCAAATGGCATGTAGCACGATACTATTCGCATCGTAATGTAGACTATAGTGTCGCTACCGTCGATGTCGTCACCACCGCCAAATGGTACGGAAAAGCGGCACGTGCTCAGGATTACGCAGCAGGTAATACTCTGATTGCTGATATAAGTCTATATCTATAATGTATATATGCGTGAGTCGGTCTACCTACTCACATACATAAATCCCGAATTAGAATATACATACCTATATAAACTATAATAATAATAATAACAAACTTGATATTGATTGGAAAAAAAAAACAATTCTTGACTTTATTATTTGAATAATATTCAATTCATTTTAGATTTGAAGTGAACTTCATTTGAAGGATGCATATTGAGAAATTCTTGAATAGAATTGAACCGAATTCCTCCTATATGTATGAAAATGGAACAAGATTTGCAATCGATTTTGCTATATTTGAAACATTTTGGTGATTCTCTAACATTATTGAAAAATTGTATGAGACTAAAAATAACAAATCCAACCATTATATTAAATTATAAATTTCAATTTCTATTATTGTCGAATATAATCGTTCGAATTTCTCCATTTCGCCTAGAATCCAATTTATTTCGACTAGATAAGAAATAGTTTGGAATAAATAATTCCAATTTAATTTGCTTTTAATTTTCAGTCACTAAAATCGTATAGAATAGGTTGCTGGACGATATTTCTCCAACTATTGTGACAGTTCGTTCCATTTGTTCTTTTAAAAAAAAAATAATAATAAAAGAACAAAACAAAAATTTGTTGCGAATCGATTTTTAAATAAAAGACAAGTCATAGTGATTGTTTGTAGAATATTTGAAATTTATATATGGTTCTAAGGCAATTCTTGAACATTGTATGGACTACTCATCATGTCGATCACGTCGGACAAATTGCACATACTGTTTAAAATTCCCCATTTGCTGTTTCGCATGTGGCTAAACAGATGAATATGTATTTGTATCAAAAATCGGATTTAGGCGATGAGTTTATACGGTTTTTTTCAATATTGAAAAAAAAGGAATATCTACCTGTGAAACAGCAAAAAAAATTAAAACTGGATATACAAATAATGAATTTGCTAACGTAATAACGTATCACCAGCACCATAGTGGGTGCTGGTCGACCTTAAAAAAAAATCCATATGAGAAAAGTGCTGATTTCATTTGGTAACGGATGGATATTCACCCTAACTAAATCCTAACATACACAAACATATATGTATATATACAAACACACAGATTGCGACTAGTTAATTAAAGTCCGCCCTTTTGTAGAGTTTTAATGGACTTCTGAATTTCGCACATTTTATAAATGGATGATCAGTATATGAGGAAGATGGCAGATGTATTTTTTTATTATTAATTGATGATATTAATAAAATATAATGGTGGATCACCGATCAAAAATACAAGACACATCAATCTAGCTAACAGTATTTGTGTAAGATAGTTACGTTGATTTTAATTCAGTTGTTATGATAGCTGGATGGATATATGATTCATTATGAAATCCATTATAACTGCCAATTCTTGCTTCTTATTGAAATTGATATTTTGTACTACTCTTATTTTTCCTTATATGTTCTTATTTTGATTGTCATTGATAACAATAATTTATCATCCTGTTGTACATAATTTAAATTGAATATGAAATATGAGAGGAAAAAAAACTAGGATGTTGGCAGATACAAAAATAATTCCCCATCTATTATGATTTATTATACCACCATATAACTGAAGACAAGTGAGTTTCGTAATATTCTATTAATGTCGAAAATTTCTCGATTATTTCCAAAATGATTTTAATTATCATTCTAGACTCGCTCGCCTTAGCGAAATTGGCCACTTGATGAGTTCCATCTCATCAACGACAAAGGGACAATTTATTGACTTTTTCCCATCACTCACACACATACATATAAAAAAATATTGAACAGAGAGAAAAACAGCAACTTATAGCTCAAAGAATAGGAAAAAAATACGTAGAAAACAATAAAACAAAAAAGTCGTATTAGTTGAACCTAGATCATCAGCGAAAGCCTCTAGAGTGTAATCCTCTATTTCTCTCCTATTTCAACTAGAAAGAAGGAAACATTTCAAGACAAGATAGATGGATCCGACAACTATAGACTTTTAAACACGTTTTGTTAATCGACTGCTTTATTGTTGAAGACATACAAGGAAAAAATTGCAGAATTAAGTTAGTGTTTCTCTAATTATTTCCCACAAAACAGAGTTAGTTCACTGCCCTCACGAAATTATAATTATTTTAATGGAAACGTTAACGGTGAAGTTTTGGTGAAAACAATCATCCATCTTGCAAGATGCAATGTGAAATAATCATTATGCTATTTATAAATGTGATAGTTACAGTTGACCTGCTCAATTTTGTCTATAGAATCTATGCAAGAGTTATTACTGAAAAGCTTAAGACAATCACGGAAGCCTTTGCAGAGGAGGAGCAAATAGGATTTTGAAAAGAAAGATCAAAGAAAGACAATAATTATCCGTACTGAAACAATTCATATAGCATTCATAGATTTCCAAAAGGCCTTTGACAAATTGCACAGATCACGATTGTGGATAAGGCTCCGGTAAACAAAAATCTCTCGCATGTAGTAATACATTGTAGAAAAGTAGATCTGCGCAAGTCTCGACAGAAGCCGATTTTCAAAAAATCAAAAAGTCAAAGAAACTAGTTTTTATGGCTCTCGAAATTTTCGAATTATGCACTCATTTTTCGGGACAACAGCATGAAATTCACATAGATGATAGTAGACATTTCGCTAGAGGTCCCCACAGAAGCCTTTTTCATTCTTTCTTTTTTGTTTATTAGAAATCTTGAAATGATCCGATGACGGTCCAAATTAGGGGCAAAATCAGTATGTTAGGCAACCAAAACTGCTCGTACCGCTTCATTGTTAATGTAAGAGCAGCAAGACTTGGACTCCCAAGTAAAGGGAAAGCGCAATTCGGATACGGATTAGTTTTTTCCCCACATCTTGTTTGTGTTATTTTCTTTCTTTTTTTCCCAGAGGTTGTTTATATGTTGTTTGCACGGTGGAAACTACTACAACTTCAATAATCGTATTATTCAAAAAGTTGGACCATTTTATTGAGAACTATAATACTTTGGTAGATTGGTAGTAGATATTTTCGATTCAACGGTTTTGTTTGTGCAAAACTTTCAACGATTTGTTTTGAACTGTGTTGAACTAGCAAATCATTCTATTCATATAAAAGTTTTTAAAGTTATACTAGTTCTATATCTATATATCCTTTATATTTATATATAAATATATAGATATAAAGGTATACGAACTATAGATACATACATAGAAGAAAAATATAAGGAATCTCTCAATGTTTGTTTCGATTTTGTCTGATATTTGTTCAATAACAATAGAGGAAATGTCCACGAAAATTCTATACGAATTTACTGTTTTATTCAGAGTTTTGTTCGAATACCATAAACAAATCGTTTTTTCATAGATAGGACGGAAATTTGACAAGAAACTCAACAAATCAGGCTTTTTATTGACATTTTAGAACGGTTAATGCAGATACCGGATCAAAAGTGACAGTTATTGAGAAAAATTGCGTACATCCAACTTACAGTTTTGACTTATTTAATTATTCACTTTATGATTAAAACAATTGTGAAGTTAAATACGGTTTGTTTCCTGAAAAGTTGAGTGGAATTTATTTATAAATTATAGAACCATTAAAATTTTAACTACTACTTTATCACTATTATTATGGAATATTCATGGAAAAATCTTTGTTGGAATGGAAAATTTGGATTTGAGATTAAAGAAATTCTCTCAACATAAACATATTAGCCATTCTTGTACCTAATTGAAACACTTTTGTTATAGGAACAAATTAATGTAACAATGAAATCTTTCCAACAAACTCAAGTTCTAGTCGATTATAAAGCGACGATCAATTTTGTTTTCATACACAAACATGACAACAATTTCCGAAGTAATATGACGATGACATTCATTTTTTTTACGTAACAAGTTTTCGTTAGGGATTCCTAAATGTAAAAGAAAAACGACAAACGTGTCAGGCAATAAATAATTGTTGTCATTGAGACTTATTTTCGTACATCTCTTCCGGTTTGGACGTACAACGTATAACTTAAACTAAATAACACAAATCTGTAGATAATCTTATCAAATTTACTATTTATGATGGAAAACGGTTGGATACTCTTGGGAATTGCTGGTAGAATATGTCATCTCAACATCTCATTATATCCAACCGGAATAGGAGAGTGAGAAAGAATCAAAACATTTGAGGTTCATGATTAAAGTCAACATTAACATGAATCCGAAAGTTGGAGACTACTAATTTCTTATTTATGATGTTTTATTAAACTTTTCATTCTATCATACTTGAAAGGAAACCAGCAATCGAGTTTAGTGAGAATTAACGTTTAAAGACAGACCAGATTTGGTGGTGTGATTAGAGTTGCCAACTGACAGCCGTCACTTTTCGTAATTTTGTTAGAACAAATAAAATGGCAGAGAAAGCAATATAGAGATAAGGATTTGTAATTAGGCTTTCTGAATTGTACAACGCACGTCGCCTGTCGTCTCTTACCATCACAAAAGACAAACTATTATTCGAGAAGTTGGCAATCGGCACATTTCTCTTGTCCTTTTCATTAGACGTCTATATATCTATATATAGGTATATGTGTGAAAGGATGAGTACCAAACTACCACCATCATCATCATTATCATCATCACCACCACCACCACCACCACCACTACCGTCAATTTCCTCTTTTAGTTCTCTCCTTTAAGATTTCCAATCTCTTTACTCACATTTTCCACCTTCACATGTTGATGTCTTAATGGATATCGAAAGGCGAAATTAGTTTCAGAGCTGCTCCCAACTTTTCTAATGGCTCGTTGCTAGCTGATTTATAATCCAAGATCTAGACTGCGCCACTATAAGATCCACCCACAACGTCAATTTGCTGTAGACAAGACGATATTTTACAACTAATTCTAAATGGAACGTATGTACAAAGATCCTATATATGAATTCTATTATATTAATAATTGTAGTTTTCTTGTTTTTCTTTTCTAAAAAAAAATATATATACCTTCATCTTTATTTATCCATATGGCGAGTCACGTAGCAGCGTTGTGACACGGAAATAACCCATCAATATAAGCTCTCTATCGACTTTTCACGTTACCAACTCACGTTTCGAATTGGTTTCTCTTTCGGTCCGCCACAAAGATTTAATCATTACCCTTAGGTATATTTTAACTTTATAATATACAACAAGAAGTTATAACTAGAATCCCGGATTCGTTGATTATTTCATTGAATTTCCTTTCGAATGCCACCTACACACACTATTCATTCTAAATATTCAAGAATATTTCAATGATGATATTTTCAAAAATTAATATTTACAATGAAGTCAAATACCATTCGATTCACTCTAATAAATTGCAATTAAACTAATGAACATAGTCTAATAATTTAGGTAGAATCTTTAGTGAAAGTATAATGTGGCAGTAGACGACCACTAATTCCTGGCATAGAACAGGACTAAATTTGGGTTTGGGCCAAATTCGTCCAAGTAAAGACCTAAACTAGAAACGAATGATTCATGATAGTTAGTAAGCGCACATAATCGTGCCCGGTAAGCGACTTGGAAACGCTTCCATGCCCATTTAGGCGAACATACATCAAGGTAAACTAGTATATAATACAATATGGCGGAATGTTTTCAACCCAACTAAACAACATCAACTTCATATAAAAATATTATCATAATACTATTTTATTTTCACAAATTATTAATAGTGCAAGTCAAATAGAAGTGATTATATAATAAGTTAAATTATAGAGTTAGATTCGATAGTTCCACTACAAGAGACTCATTAGTTTGGTATACGATCTTACCAAAGATAGAGATATTATAGCTTACCAATGTTGTTAATCCAATCAGCTACAAGAATATAATATCAATTATATTGTGTTTCACTTATAAATCAATCCGAGTAATACTTGCTAACTTCTAATTGTTAGATCTAGAATAATTGTAGAATCTTAATTTTGTACATCTTGTTAGTAATAATAAGTCGTAAAGATCAGTTCCACTGAATTAAAATCATTCATTCAAAACGTTTATTTTGCATTAGCCCAACAATTTACCAGCTTATATATACTATAGGGGTAATTTGTTGTGTTGTGTAGTCATATAAAAGCAACTTTAATGCGTCTGTTGCATATTGAAATTTCTATATATTTATCCGTATTTAGAGAAACGATGCGTTTTACGAGCTTACATGGAATGTATAATATTATTGTCAAACTTTACGACTACAGTTGAACAAAACTAGTATAACCAACTATTTGTCCAATTCGTCTATTGTATTATTTGAAATAGAGCGACCACATGTTGAAAATGATTCACTGAATTTCTCCTCTTCATTTAAATAAAGTTGTTATATCTTATAACTTTGAAAAATACAATGAAAGCATTTAATTAAGATCTTTGAATGTAAAACCTTTGTTATTCGAAAATATATAATCAGCTTCATAATTATCTATTGATTTTAACTTATCAGAACCAATTGATGGTTGAGGTCGTAACGCAAACTCAGTTGGAAAAAAATTACACCAAAAGCATGCAACTAAAGTGTATAGCTATAGTATTAGTAGTATTATATAATAATGTCTTGAAATTTGAATATTACACATGATAAATGTTAGGCCAAGTGTTTGGTGAAGATGTATTCAGTCAAAGAACAATATACGACTGGTATGGACAATTTGAAATAAAGAGATATAACCCTCAAGAAGTGCATCGATCTGATCGTTCCTTGGGTTCTCTCGACCATCAACTACTTCGGAAGGGAATCTGAAAGTTAGTACTCGAGAAATTAGGAAGTACGAATATAGTAAGCTAGGCATCTCATTTTATCAGAAAAAGTGTAGAATGAAACACGGACGGACTGGACAACTTAATTACAGGAGATGGAAAAAAATATAATCATAATATCAAACGCAAGAGACAATGTGTAGAGAAAGGAGAAAGGACAAAACAGATTTCTAAAAGTCACAAACAAGCATACTTTATAAGCTTGGAATGGTGGAATATCAAAAAGCAACAGCGCAACTAGACCAATGGCGATTCAAAACTAATGATAGTCGAATCAATACAATTGGTCAATTTCTTGTACAAAGCATAAATTCCTCTTGAGAAAAAAGCTTTATCTCGACTCTCTCAAAATCTTTCTTGTCCTAGAGCTGCTCTCCAAGTCGGAGAAAGAGATAGAAATCACTGAAAGCTTGATCTGAAGAATAGGGTGGATGTCCAAATAATTCAATACCTGTTGGCGTGCGGGTGCGTTGTCCTATTGAGACGCTATTGTTAATGAACACTGTTAGGTCAGCTGAGACTAGATCTTCGATTTCTTTTATATTCGTGTCGGTGTAAAACGTTGATGGTGTCCTTCGCGATACACGTCTTCTGTGGATGCGCTATCTAGCTTCAACTCCTTACCGCAGCATACAACTGTAGAATACTGAATGATATAGTCCCCCAATTTCTCTATCAAGTTGACTTGTATGCCTTTGGAGGACATATTTTTTGGGCAAAAGTATTGGATGACGGCTTTGACTTCGTTCTCTCCATTTTCGTGTAAACTCTTCGACTCCCCGTAGTTATACGACTCTTTTAACTTGAAACTAGTGAGAGTTCCAGATCACTGATCTATGTTTTTAAATTTTTCTCATTGCTCTTGGATCAGTCATCGTATTGAACAGTTACCGTACCGAGTTACAATAGAATGAAAACTTGAAAATCATGAACATGCTTATTTTCTTAATGATAACGCACGGCCGCACATATCTAAGTCATATGTGGTAAGTTATTGGAGTTGGGGTAGACAATTTCACTGCATCCACTTCATGCATCAAATTTTGGTCCAAGAGATTTTCACTAATTCAGGTTTCCAGATAATTCTTCAAATGGCAATCAATTCAAGAAGGTTGTTGATATTGAAAGGAGCTCACAATTATTTTCTCAATCAAAATTGGAGGACTTTTGTTGTCAGGGAATCCAGCCTCAGCCACATTGTTGGAGATAAGTTGTAGAATCGGTGAGTGATTATAATACAGATCGATTTTATGTATTCCTCAATTGTAGAATTCATTAATGAAGACTAAGATTACGCATAGACTTACGCAACAACCTTATAGAAATATATTTCATGCGTCACGCCTTTTGAATATATAGGAAGTGTCGTTAAAAACTGTGGTATCTCAAAACAGGAAGCTCTATTTATTACTAAATTTAAAAATCTACAAAATGTAGTGATTTCCAGTCTACCATTCAGAACTTTTCATGAAGTATTAGAAGACATTCAAAAGGATAGAGCATATTATTGTCTCTTGAAAAGTTCAAATAATGAAAACAAGGGAACCAAACATGAAGAACTATTAATGAATTATTTTGAGTTTACAGCAGAGCTTATGGATGTTTAGAATATGTTATGGGATTCTCTAAGAAATAAAATGAAACTTTTGGATTGAAATCAGTTTCTTTATGTGTCGTTATCAAGTTTCATTCTCAAACTGGAATAGTTTGTAAAATTTGAGCGTTTTATAAAACAAGGAATAACAAACTATATAATTGAAATCGATGTTGGAAAATTTTACGCCATAAAATTCTTTATAACTTTAATTGAATTTGAAAAATGTTGAAATAAAAATATCATTTTCCGAATCTTGCAAAAATATATGGTAATAGTCAAAAACTTATTGCGAATAAACCTATCTGAATTTAACCATTGTACAGTCATATTTACATACCGAAATGGTATTGTTTGTTTATGGACAACCACTGAGGTAAAACCGACTTTACAAAATCCACCTACAACAATTACATCCCTATGTACTCTACATAAATATTTATATAATATCAATGTAATTTATAGAGGTGGAATGAAGAATAGGAGCTAAGTTGATTTATTCGTTATTAATAGTACAAATAGTTGAGAACAAATTTAATTAGGAAAATATCAAATACAGAAATCTAGACACGGTTCAGCTAGTTAATTTGGAAAAAAACAATTACAACTACAAATCATAATTCGTATAAAGCACTTCAACTTCAATAGTCGTCTATAATAAACAAACTTGTTAATTAGCGAAAACATAATGGCGCATGTATATAAGTAGAACATTAAGTAAAATAAATTAGTTATATTTCTATTTGAAATTTGTATCTCATCACGCTTACAAAACATCCACAATACATCGTAATACTGTAAAACTGGTAGAAAATTTTGGTTGTTCCCATTATAATTGTCAAAATTTCATACAATATGTCATTCGAACTACACCCCTGACAACGCTAAATTTCATTCTAAAACCTCTCTTAACCAGGTGTGTGAGTCGTCGCAACGTTATGGATTAACAATTCATATTTATTATTCAAGCTTTATTTTTATTATTATATAAATGAAAATTTAAAACAATTCACTTTAAGTTTTGTCCCTACGTTTTATCTGAAATATAAACATTAGCAGGCTATATTATCATTGTATTTTATTGTTGTATTTCCATTTTAACAATTCCTAAAATGTAATACTAAACGGGTATAAAAAGCAAAATGTAACTTGGTCCATTTATTTTAAGCAATATGGACGACAACAAGAACTCTAAAGTAGTTTCCAACAAAATAATTATATATAAATTTCGTTAAATTAAATCATTCAAAAGCTTCTAAAACCAAGCGATAGTAGTGGCGAATTCTGGTTGGATGCCTTGCGCCGGACAATAACCGGCTTCACATTTTACAAGGGCTGATCTAAAAGTAATGACTTTCGGACGTTTTTTAAAAATTACAAAGGAATTTAAAAAATGTAGCAAACTCAAATCCATCCGAGCCACAAATCGCAAAATTGTATAAATTCATCGTCATATTCTGGAACTACATTCATCTGAATGCAAGCAAACACTGGACGTCTGTGCCACTCTATATTCCACATTTACACGCTAGTGCGAGGATTTTAAGCTGGGCAAACCATCAACAGAAGACAAATATCGTACAATACGACCATCCATGTTCCACACCGGCGAAAATGTGATGAAAGTCGAAGATCTAGTTTTAGCTGACATACAGATGTTTGATTTGTTCGATTTGTACTAATGAACCCATCATTTTGATCCTGAGACTAAGAAACGATCGATGACTAGCAAAAGACCGTCCTCACCAACACCGAAGAAATTTAAAGTCACAAGCTATGTGCTCAATATTATGGCGTCCGATTTTTGGGATTCAAAAGGAACAGATATAGTGAATTGTCTGGAAAACGGAGTAAATTTGACAGAGTCTTTACTACGATGACTAAATAAGAAGATTGCGGGAAGCCATCATAATAAAAAGTGAGGCAAACTGTTTACAGAATGCCGCTTCACCAGGAAAACAGACCCAAAGTTGAGGTAATTGTCTTTCGAAAGGTGGCTCGGGTTTCTAATTGTTTGAAGACTTATATACTAGTCTTCTAATCTAGCGACTTTTACTCAAGGGCAGCTCATGTGAAGACAATAGCGAGGTGATGACCACTGTTGGAGCATTGAAAATTACATTTTATCTTGTAAACATTATTTTATATCGATTTTCGATTACATTTGGATCACCTCTTATACATTACGATTCCTCAACATACTCATACTTATACATTCATATGCTTGTACTGACACATTTTCAATCGATTATCTTATGGAGCCTCGATTACAGTTTTTGTGGATATATATACAGATGGGAGAATGAAATGTTCCACAAGAATTGAAGATAACCATGCACGGAAAGCAACAGTTATTATCAGTTAGAACTTTTTCTCAAATTATCTTGAAAAGATCTCGTGTGATAATTTCGAATTTGAATTCAATTATTGAAAGATTTTTTATGTTATAGTTTAGTTTGTTCATTGAGTAATTCTATTTATTATCGTTGAATTAGGTTGGCTTATTAATTTTTATTTGATATTTCTCCGAATCGACAAAATGACTCCAGGCTGATTTCATATAATCAAGTCTTCGAATTGATGATGCTAAAAGCCCCAAGTAAAATTAGCGAACGTGCTTTTGATCGAATATTATATTATATAGTTGTTAGTATCATAAATAAATAAAGCGCAACAACTTGATTGAATCAGTTATCGCAAATTTCATCTTCAATCATTCATTATTCAGAATAAAAAAAACTGGCAATACTATTCAAACTAAAATGTATATGAAAGTACCTATACGATCATAGAATGTCCATTTATCTAGTTTTTGAAAATTGATTTCATGATGTGGACTTTCAAACAGCTTTTAACTGGAATATCAATAGTCATACCTTTTTAGTGATTTAAACTGGACTAAGAGAGTTGATATAGCTTTTTATACCAAGCACCATGTCTTTTACATTGCATCCGATTTTGTGAACGCAAACATATCTAAACCTGCCATCGTCCATCCCAATTTCAAAAGAGTTTTAATGCACACACAAACTCTAAAAGTAAATTTATTTAACCTAGTTCTCCTATGTAGTGATGACGTAACAAGCGTTACAACAATCGCCGTTTCTCTAGTAAATCGCTTCAAATTCTCATCCGATTTTATATGGAAAAAAAACCTATCATTTATTGTTATCAAAAAAAAATAAAAAAATCGAGTGAATATTGAACACTGACAGAATTTTATGTTATTATTTTTTGTTTTTCTTCCACGAAATGCGATCGTAAATCAAAAGCTCTCTAATCCTGGGTATGTCCAGGCCGGATTTCTCATAGTTTGTGATCAGCTTTGTAAGAATCTGGCACGTTTACGTTGTTGGTGTCTTGCCTAAGACAGGCATCGACGTAAGTCAAATTGTAAAATACGAGCCCAATATCTGACAGTTCTTACACTTATTTTCTGTCTTCTATCGTTTTCTCTACGTATAGCTTTTTTTAATAAAAATGAAAGTATGATCGAATACACATCAGGTTGTAGATAAAGCTATGTTCGTTGAATAAATTTGTCTATAAGATTTTATTTTCAAACTTTACAAATTGTTCGAGACGAATGCAATTGTTCCAATTAAGTTTATATATATTGGATCGATTTCCACTGCATGCGGTACTTGTTCGTGGATGCATTTCAACGCCCATTCTCTTAGCATTATAATTATCACCACATGCGTGGTTTTATCATTAGGCTCTACTATATCTTCTTGTCGTTTTCAGCATTATATTAGAATGAATTTCAAGCTTAACGCTAGATTATTATCCACATATTCTTGATGTAACCATAGATAATTGAACCTTCTATATCTCCTATATCCTGACCAAAATAGAACGAACTTGTACAAATCAATATTAGTAGCATTCGATTATATAACCGTACTGGAAACTCACTGACCATAAAATCTAATGCACATTAATTTGATCTCAGATGTGAATTTACGTTATTTTCTTTGTTGTGCTGAGTCGTAATATTTAATATATAATTTTTCCATTTGTGCATATGCAATAATTCTGTTTTGATTTGTAGCACAACAAATCATCACTCATTTGGTAGACTGAAATTCTCTAGAGTGTTTTATGGTCGACTTTTTGCCCGTTTTTATTTGTTGTTGGTGGAAATAGAAGGGGATACCGAAGTTGCCGAGTATGCAATTAAAACGGACTAATTATATTGTCGGTTAGTGGCGGTTATTCCGTTTTGTTGCTGGTAAATTTTCTCGGATAGATATTTTGCCGAATCCACACAAACATCAATTTATTTATTTTGAATTAAATTAAGTTTTACGATTTCTAGATCATTGACTTCTTAAATCGCTAACACATTAATTATTCTAGAATGAACGATTCAATTTAGATTGCGCATTGGATAATTTTGTATTACATCCAAAAAAAAATTAACAAGAGATTATAATTAATAAGCGTTTGTTTATTTTGTGAATTGTATATAATTGAATATATGCGATAGTCAATTTTTCATCAAATCAACAGACATGTCACCGAGTGCAATTAGTTGATAATTAAAAGTAAATCGTTGGTGATACTGATAAGGTTTAATTGGGTGAGAAATGCGCAGACTCTAGTTTAGGATACATTTATTCTCGGATGATTCGCAGACCGGCAAACTGATTTCCCACAGGATCTATGAGGATATTAGACAAATAAATATCGCTAACTTCTGCTGACGAGCTCTTTTTATATAAGTATACACAAGCTATGTTTGCGAAAATTCCATTTCTCAAATTGTTCTCCACATTTTTATTATGCTATGTTCATATTTCCACTTTTACGTACAAACAAAAAAAATCAAATAGAAATGGAGGGAAGAGAACACAAAAAGATTAAGAGGTACAATAAAAAACTATAAACAATTCTGGAAATGTTATTGCCAATGGTACGAAATTGAACAAATACGCTATTCGATTTTATTGAATGACTATAAAATGTTGAGCAATAATTTTGAATTCAAATTGAGTATTCATACAGTGCGTCCTAATGGCAGAAAAATATTCGAAAAAATTACGTTTTTTGTTTCCAAATTATTGGAGATTTCTCAAGATTGCTTATCTATAGAAATACTTAATTTTGCCAAGCTTAAATTTCTCACAATGTTGGAGCTTGAAAAATGAATAGCCAGTGAGTATATATGGAACCAAGTATCTCCTTTTTACGGAAAGAATTTGTTTTTGCATGTTTATATATTAAATTAGATTCTTTGATGCATCATTTCTATTTTACATCCTTTGTATAAGTTAATGTTGATCCATTTGATTTATTAAAGATCACAAAATAATTGACTTGTATATGTATAGAACGGTCCAGATGATCCTTTGAATATTTAATTAAAATAAAAGCGAAACGAGTTTCCGGCGTATTCGGATCTGTTTTGATCTTTTGTACGTCAAGTAAAAGGTCTTTCCGGTTCATTTAAATTATAAAAGGGCTGAAAAGGAGAAGTGAACGTTTACGAATATAAACCTCCATCGGCGATGCTCCCTTAAAAGAAGTAATTAGAATTATGAGAGGTGATGGTGGATAGACGGCGACGTTGGTATGTTCATCATCATCATCATCATCAGCGTCTATATAGAATACGTAATGGATGCGAACTTCCATTTGCCCTTCCATAATTTATCAACACCTCTAGTTATAGATATCGTGAATAAGGCATGAGACAAACAAATGAAGTAAAGTACTCAAGAATGAATAGAAGATGAGTGTGGGAACGTAACTCAATGGCACTTTTAATTCAACATTCATCAAGTTGGCAAGAGGGTGCTAATTATGAATTATTTTCGCTTATTTGATAACAAACAATTAGTCTGTTATCAGATTTTGTTTTCAAGGCATCTGTTCTCATCATTCTACAACTTCCCGTCATATATGACGATTATATGGAAGACAGACATTGGAGGTTACAAAGGATTTGTTTTAGTTCAAAGAGATTCAATGATAATGAGCTATGCCAAATTACTCGTCCTTTATATTCCTACGTTACGTCATTCCGCATAATTCTATTGTTTAAGAGAGAGGAACGCGAATTTCCTTTACACTATGAATAAATATATATGTATATATATGGCACAATTCCTGTCTCGTGGCTTCATTATCTTATTGTCTACGCCGTCACAACAAATTATTAAACTCTACCACAGCAACTGGCACACCAAACCATTAGAAAGTAATTCTTAAACTCCCCTTAGATGTACCGATTTACGACACTACCAAACAAAACAATAAACTAATCCCAAAACGATTTCCAGATTCTCAACCAAAACATCTTAGAATACTCGATATCATCAAAGTTTAATCAACACAAAATTATTAATACGAGATCTAAATAAAGAAAACAATAAACATACAAGCAATCCAACTTCAAACAAACAAAAAAACAAAAAAAGAACACACAAAAACATTAAAATACGACAGTGTTTTAATAGAATGAGTGTGAAAATTCAATTAACGCGGAAGGAAAACTATATACACGAAAGTAGATTTCGGAACGATACCTCAATTAAAATAAATTTATTATTTAAATGCATATAGTCGTATTGTGTCTAAAACATTCCAGATAATTGCTTTAAATATAAAATCTGAAGTGTTGGAATAAACTTTTCGATTTTGTTGCAGATATTTCCTCTAGAAAGCCTTCCAACATTTCGTAATTCAATTTCCAGCAATATTGTATACAATATTCGAAAACAAACATCTATATAGTTTTGGAATTTTCATATTATCATTATTAAAACAAGTATCAAACAGGATTCCATTTGTACCAATTAAATCGCCTATTATATAATTGTAGAATGCTTTGATTTACGAATATTCGAGATAACTCGGGTTCTTGTTTATATATCTATATGGGATGGTCTCAAACATAGTATAAGAGACTTTGTTAGCTAACAACGATGGTCATTCCAGGATCCATTCAATAACTCTCCAACTTCTCTAGTTAGCAGTTAACTTGTTTACTTATACGGCTTTGCCTAAGACCACAACATACTTAGAAATCACCACCATCAAGTTCACAACCCAAAATAAAACACAACTCTCACAATTCTCTTCTCAAATTTTAATCGTATCGTTTATCAGAGATTCTTAATAAATTCCCTCTCTCATTATTCTATAGAATTAATTAAAAAGTGTCATTAATTCTTTGTAAGGCGCAAAAACAACAATTAAGAAAATACTTTCAACATAAACATATATTTTTCTTGCTCTTAATTTTAATGAAAATGAAAATCTTGACGCTTCTTGTATTATCATAATTTTTTGTTTGTTTGTTTGTTTTTTCTCCTCGATTTTTATTCAGCCAAACTTTATCTTTGTCGTTGAATTTTCTTTATATTTCTCACAAACATCAATTTTCTTTACTTTGTCGTTCCAGTATATATTACTATAGTATGTATGTATGTTATGTAAGTTTTAGTATTTCGAGCTTTCTCAATTTTATTTTCCAGCGTTTTGTTTGGGGCTTTTCATAAAACCAACAAAGGACTATACTTGAAATCAGGAAGACAGTCTAACCAAACCATTTTCTAGACTTTTTATGAACAAAATTTACATACTCATTGCATATTCTATTATTCCTTTGTGATTCATATAGCAATGAATGTCTAAATTAGAAAATTAATAGTAGGTTATTATAAAATTTGATTTATTTTCAAAAAAAGACAAAAAAAAATTGTTAGATCCCCTAAAATGAATAAAAGAATTGATTATATTAATTGATTTACGAATTGCTATTATAGGGATCATTGTAGAGGCCATTTGTGGTTGTTCTCGATGTTTCTATATTATTTGCCATATACAATTCGAAACTAGCCAACTGTTGCCGATATCAGACCAGATGTTTACTATATATATATATATATATATATATTTATATAATGTATAGATATAGATTTTCGAAATCATTGCAAATATTTCACATTAACATACCTTTTCCAAATGTTATACATCTATTGTGGATATATCCATCATTTATTATTATAACAAAAACCTGTTACAATTCCATTACATCAATTTTATCGATTCAACAATAATGTTATTGTTCCAACAAAATCACACATGCATAACCGACTATTATTTATTAAAGAGCAAATTCTATTCAATTTTAGGTAAAGATAAATATGGGCAAATAGTTATTTTCAAGAAACATATCTAGATTTTTACGATTCATCATTCATTATTATCAAAGTGTTCAAAAAATGAATCGTACAGATGGGAATGTCATCAGAACAATTTGTTTCAATTTCATGACATTACCCACCAAAAAGCTCTATTACCACATATTTCTTTTCAGATTTCCCATTAAATTGTTGAAATTCTTATTAAGACCAATTTTGATATTAAATTGATCGAAACAAGTTGAGTTTTTTTATAAGACAATATGTTTCCTCCCTATCTAGTATAGGAAATCATGACAAAAAAAAAAATGACCGAATGACTGAATTTTTGTATGAACCTTCTCCTTGTGGTTCTAAACAAAATCCTAAAACTCCCCAACGATTTTCCCGAAATGCTTCATCATATATAACGAAGAATTTTCAAGAATGAAATATAATCCACACTTTTGAATAGACATTATAAAAAGGGCTCCATATCAGAGCAGGCCTAATGCGATAGCATTAAGGCACCAACTAAAAAAATTTTTAAGGCCGCCTGTCTCATATATTTGTGAGATAACGTTGAATACGTCTTAAAATATTTGAAGATTCATTGCAGACTTAGAGCTTAAGTACATATTCTCATTGTGAAAATTATGACCGGTTGCGATACCACATCAGCAACTTTTACAGAGGTAAAATTAGTGCTTTCAAATTATTCGAAAAGAATTAAAATTTATCGATTACGCCAACGTTTCCACTACAAAAGAATGTTCTTCCTAAGTAATTTTTAATAATAATATCCGTTTTTTCTTGTCTATTTATAAGAAGAGAGTGTATTGATAATCGTAGATATTCAACGCTTGTGAGATTAACGGAGATTGAAAAAACTTGTATAATTTTCTTTTCTTCCGTCAATATTTAGTAAAATTTGCCTTGGCAACGAGCTGAACCCTCTAGACTGGGGATGGATATTACAACTTGGGAACCAGTTAGACTTCTTCCCCCACCCGCCCCTGATATTCCATTGAACATCAGTTTTTTTAATTACACGAAGGAATGCAATTTTAATTGCTGTTGCAGAAAAATTGGGGTATTACTATATTGTTCACCAGTTTGTGGTTATTATCATGGCAGGGTGTTTAAATGTATTACCCGATATATTTAATGAAGAGCGTACCGACGACGTGGATCCATAGGGTTTCTTGACTGAAATAATGAAAATTCACGGAACAAAATGAGGAGATAATGACGTGATGAAAATGAAGATTGAAATGGAAGCTAAGAAAGAACGTTTATTATGAATAAATCAACAAAAATTGTTTATAATAATAATTTTTTTTTTCATTGGGAAAATTGATAGTTTGTTCATTTTTATTTACCTCATTTATTTATTTAGGAGACCCACAGGGTAATGAGAACCACTCTAGTATCTTATATTTAAGCAAGGTAGATCCTAATTTGTTTTGACATAGTCATAAGGACGTAGGAGGAGTACGTGTGACGGTCGCATTGTTACTTAGTTGACTTTTGGTGTGCAAACAGGCTCTATTAAATCGGTTTTATGCTCTTTTAACCTGTAATTTTATCATTAGAAAATAAATAATCAATTGTATTTTGGGAGTTATATAAAACCTTAAAATTGAGTAGTCTGGGTAATGGTAGTCGACTGGTTCTCATGATGTCATGAAAACGGGATAGAATTACAAAGAAGTGTTACTGTAGTCCGAATGTACTACATCGTACTATCAATAGAGGCAATAATTATGGCATCTCTCTGCATAAGGCACCCAAAGAGTTTAAAATCCTATATAGTACTTTACGAACGAGATACTGCTGACCGGATTCTTACTCTGGTTGGTATTGCCCAAGTGGATCTTTTTACCTCTTACTATGGCTCTGATTATCTCGTACTCCTGGACAATGGGAGCCAATGTCACTTTCTTCTTCTTTAATGACTATTTTTCCAATTTCTATGTTGATAGGATGAAGCTGATTAGTTATGCTATAATGAAAATGGAAAGCTATATTGAATAGTGTTCATTGTAAAAAGTTATTGGAGTTTTCTCTTAAGTGGCTCCAACTCCCCGGTTTTCCACTATTTGTATATTTACCTGCATAAGTTAAGCTTTCTCAATCACAAGTACACGTGGATCACACTTATTGGAGATACGACTTAATAAAACAGCATCTTATACTCTACCTTGAAAGTGGTGTGGAAAAGAGTGTACGTTTCATGAGAAACGTAAGCATTACAATATTTCAAATTAAAACCGTTAGTTGTACAAAAATAGTGACATTATATTTTTTGTAGACAATTCCCTAAGCTACAAATTGAAAATACACTATTTTTTTGATCAAAAAGACCGTTGACGAATGCATGCCTGCATTCGCCTTATTATTCCGAAGTGCAATATTTCTATTCTCTGTACTCATATAGCGAGCCTAGTTGAAACGAATTTCGGATAAAACGAGCCCTGTTTTTAAGATATGAAATGTGTAATCTCCGGTTAAAACGAGTTTTTTGATTTTTAAGTTGACTGTAAGATGTAAGAGTTTCAAGTGAATAACAGTTGGTGAGACCGGTTATCTATACTCAAATCTACTTATTAGTGAAAACTTCAGCTTTTGTTTGTTTCTTGGAAATAAATGGTAGTTATCTTTCAGTTTCTAAGTGAAAAATTGTACCTTGTACCTTGAAATAACCGAATTTGTTCTACAAAATTTCTTCAAACTATAATATAACGTAGGAATGGACGCTGTTCAACATAATATAAAAATATTTTTGAAAAAGTTGGATATCTGAATAACAATGAAACGACTTTTCCTGCAACGAACCTCAAGTTAGCCGGAATCGCCTCTTTGTTACCGTTTCTCATTCAATCTTTCCGAAATATTCCTTTTATTCAGAATTCAGTATTATTAAGCAGGTAAATTTATTATTCAAGCGGAATTTCTTAAAGCTAAATAATGAAATAGCTTTCAAAAGTTTGTAGTAAGAACTTATTAAATGTATTACCATTCTTTTTTATTTGAAATTTGATTAATTGTGGAAAATTGAATCAATAACATTTTGTAGATTTACTATCATATATGTATGTACATAGTTACAGATATAAGTAAACGAATATCCTGATAATGGGAAACACGATACCTGCAATTTCGAAATAAAATAATTACAGTTGATGATTTGTTATCTATTATACAATAATATTGATGCAATGTATGAGAATTGAGAATTTGCAATCAATATATAGAAAGACAAAAAACATGATTAGTCAAATACTATGGAGATTTTGTAATTTTTTTTTCTGTTAAAAAATATTCAAACACTATCTAACAACACAATGTTAGCATTTCTACAAGAATATCCACTTTACTTTGTGCTAGTATTATGCAAATATGAAGACATTAATGCAAATATCCCTATATACCACCAACTACAGAATATTTTCAAGAGATAATACATTCAGATAAAAATGTGAAAAAAAAAATAAAAGGTAGATAATCTCAACAGTGATAATAACACGATGGGCATCATCAAAATACTGCTATGTGAACATAAATTCGATTTCGTACTAACATAAAAATTGTTGTTTTCTCAAAGAAAAAAAATCAATCTAAATATTTCAGTCTTTATGTGTTTGACGAGGAAAAAATCTGCATGAATCTCGTCGAAGCTAAAAAATAGGAAATCATGTGAATTTAAATATTTCATCTATATATATAGTAGATGGTTGAATATAATAGAACGGATGTTGGATGAAAATTTAACTTATAAAAGCTATTGGACAAAAGACGCTCTACAAAATTCTGGCTATTATCCCTCTCAAGCGTCTCGTCGTGTTTTTTACTATTCTTTTATTTATTTTTGTTTAAAAAAAAACAAAAAAAAAAACAGAACGTATACCTAAGTATAGGAAACGTTAATATCTGCGATGAGTAGAGACTGGTCCTCATTGTCCTATTGTCTACCAGTCTTCTTTTAATGTAAAATTACCTGTCACTTTCATGTTTTAATATGAAATGTATCCAGATTATAGTAACATTGTTGGAAATTTAGAAAAAATTAATAGTTTTTCAATAAAATACTGATTCCTTTATAATTAATTTATACCAAAAATTGAATGTTACCATATCATAAATATAACATAGAGGAATAATTTTTCCTATAAACCTAGTTGTAAGTGTTATCACTTATCATATACAAGAAGATATTTTGTATTTTCTGTACCTACCCTATATTATAAACGGGATATATTCAGAATGAAGCTCTTAAATAAATAACATACAAAATACGCACTTTGTTGAATAAACTACTCCAAGACTAATATATTATACTTGACCGTATTCCCTTCAAAGTTTTATTACAGGATCTCAAATTGAAATAAATCTGAAAGTTTTATAGAAAACGGGCTGGAGTGCAACGTAATTGGTTGACGTATAGAGATGTTGTTGTATACATATATAT
>JAZBGX010000170.1:33271-44712 GCA_037414775.1 Zonitis immaculata
CAATGCAATTTTCGATCATAATAATAATTATAATAAAGGGTTAATATCTTAAAATAATTTCCTGTATATAATAAATTCATTTTTTTTTGCGTTAATCAACCCCGAAAGTAATTAATTACTGGCACACCCTTTCCGGACATATCAAGAAGTTGTGCTACATGAATTTCATGACTATATATAACAAGAAATTAATGGAAAATATCAAGCACACCCTCGATATGTGTTAAAAATGGAAGACAATAAATACGAATGAATGATAAAATCCGTTAACTATTTAACTGGCGATTAACTATTAAATTATTTCTATCATAAATAATAATTAATCATTTATATTGAATACGGAAGAAATAAAATCATTTTTATATTCAATAACTTACTGATTATCGTATGATTTACGTTATTTTTATTCTCAAGTTTAATGTAAGAAATAATTTATTATCAACAACAATATAATGATGATAGTAGTTGATGGAGTCGAGTGGGGAGTCAGAATCTTTTGACAACTTTTAAAACAACAAAACGTTAACTTTTATTATAATTATTATGATGATCGTCAAAAGAGAACTTTCTCTTCCTCTGTTTCATAATTAAGTCGATGTAAATTAATGGACTGTCTTAAATTATTATCTGCATCTATAAAACAATTTGACACTATCTTAATGCTGGCGACTATACAGACATCTATCTATTATTCACTTTTTTTTTGTAGACGATAAAAACTTTATTACCGCATATGAAAAATTGTTGGTTACGGTTATACTTTTATGATATGTATAATCAAGTAATCACCTTCGTTGTCAACAATTTTTGTCATCTAGTGTGCAAATTTTTAAGCAAAATATCTATGAAGGAGATGGTACTTCGGACATCAGCCAAATTGTTGCCACTTAGCAAATGTTGTAGCGATCATGATAATTGTAAATTTGGTGGCGCAATATCGGGTGAGTATGATGAGTGAAACAATACGCCCCCACCCCAGTTCATTAATTTTGTCCAAGATTCGCTCATTGCAGAAAAATATCTAGAATCTAGACCAAAATATAAATTCTAAAACTTCAGAGAAGGTACAAAAAGTTAAATCTACTAAATGTTGGTTGAAATTCTTCAACTTCTTCCAAACGTTTTTCAACCCTCCCAGATAAAATCGATCAATGTTTGAGATTTGGACCAAATTCTTAGAATCATCGACTTCAAACACTACAGATTTTTTTCCTAGATAATAAAAAACCTAGACGCATCATCAAATTAATAAATTTCGAACTGCACAATGGCAAACGACTTATCTGACATATTAGAATCAAACAACTAAAAGACAGAAATGTTAACTGTTAAAGGTAATAGAATTATTTAAATAACTATTTTCAATAAATTTATGTTCGTCTCAAAGTTATATAGTTCGTTCACTAGCTTAGAAAATTCAGTTTTCATGAATAATTCAAGAAAAATAAGCCTGAATCTCAACATTAAATAAAGAATTTTTTTAAGAAAGTGTCTTAAAAAAAATACCAAATGTGGGATGAATCCGAATTAAGTTTCTGCTATTTTTTTTTTTTGTATTATTATAGAATTCGGTTGTAGTCGTCCTTGATATCAAGTCTTGACTATCTATATTGAATTGTTGATGGAAAAGCATCATCGCAAGAAGTAGAAGACGCGATATGTTTGTGTAGTCTCATTTGTTTAGGGCCTTGTAAACAATTGAAATCTATAAAGAATTCAAACGGTTATCCCTCCCGTCAAACGTGTCTAGAATTTTAGATTTTTCATGAATATGATAATTTCGGAATTGGTTGAAAAGGGAAATACACCAACGAACAAGAGAATAAAAAGAAAAATATTATAGACGAAGAAGAAGAAGAAAAAAACTCGTTGAAAATCAGTCAATATTTATATACAATCTGGATCTGGAGACAAGCTCTACACTCTACAATATTTATTTATTATTATTATTATTTTTCGGTATGGGAAAAGTTTAGAATTTCAATTTCACTTAATTTACTGTAGTTTACAAATATCAAGTTATAGAAAAAATGTACGTGCGTTGAAATTCTGATCAAACCAATTGGGATGTTGTTTTTGTTGTTGTTGTAAGTTTGAATATTTTATTGAAAATTCTATATTTGATGAGTCTTTTGTATGGTAAAATGCTCAAATCAAATTCTTAATTAGTGCGGAAATTGTTCCTTTTTTGAGCTGAAAGAAAGGAAGCCAAATTTAATATTCCTTCTTATATAATCGTATTACAAATTGATTAGTATTATCGTTTGATGAATTTATACAAAAGTTGAAGAGAAAGGGGCGGGGCATTCTTATTATTATTTTATATAGAAATTTCAATTAGAGGCATTTTTTTATGTTTTACAATCAACAATTTTGACTCTGCTCAAAAACAGAGATTTTCCAACTCAATTTTGAGGTATTCTCAATGTTTGTGAAAGCTTTTAATGGATGGAATATTCTTTATTTACTTATTGCATTTCGAAAAAATGAGGGAAGAAATTTATAAAGTGAGAATAAAACGGAAATCGAGCTTTTCGGAGTTCGCGAAATGTGAAATCAATAATAATTTTCTCATTCTCGGAATGTTCTTGAAGTCAAAGTTAAAGAGAATAAAAAACTTTTCATAATTTGAGACATGGGCTTTTTTCAGTTTTCTCACTCAGTTTTAGAGACTTAATAGAAGAGACAAATATCTCTTGAAAATATTTAGAACTTCTGGAAAAAGTTGAAAGGAACTTCATCAAATTGTCGTTCTCAGTAGAAAAGTGTCTAACTCCTAATACCAATTTTTCAGCTCTAAAAGCATTCTATAAAAATGGAGGTAACAAATTTTCTACTGAGAACAACAAGATTTAAAATGACTCTCTCTCTCTCTATTCGGCCATCTAAAGTAGATAAAAAAGTTTCCTGAAAGCTTCTGGGAATGGTTGAGTGTAAACAAATTCTAATATGATTGAAAGAACTCCAACACCCTCTGCAAGAATCTGAGAACTGGAGGCAAAAGATAATTTTGTAGTCCTTTCTTCATTGAGCTTTTTAATTCGAGAAAAAAAAATTCCTGGAAATATTTCGAGCTTCTGGAATACGTTAAGAATAAAACGAACATATAGACAAAATCTTTTTTTTGGTTTTGATCTTGCTCGAAATAATAATAAAAATAAGAGATGCACAAGTTTTATATATGTATAGACTGGTTTTTCTTCCAGTTCAATAGTCAAAACAGTCTAATTAAAAATATTCAATAAATTCAATTTATTTCTCTTTTCTTATTAATTTAAATGATCAAACAAATAATCGCAATAATAATAATAATAATAATCATATAGTTTGAACCTGTTCCCTGTTCTTGTAGAGATATATATTCTTGGATCAATGAGTATATTATGTGGGCGAGTTTATATCGGGTTACATCAAGAAATTAGCTTCTCTATAATATAATATATATATATATATATATGGGTGTATAATTTTATGCTTCAACAATTTACTTGATAGAGTATTAAGCTAATTAATTCTGGACATATTAAGACCAATTACAAACGATCAATATTGACGTGTTGCTCTTCAATTATTATCATTCAACACAATACACACAAGGCAAGTTTGAATTTCTGGAAAAATTACAATAGTATAGCGATAATAAAAGACCAAATCTAATAGTAGACGAGAGTTGTATGTATGAAAATATAGCACGATTTTCTCCCCATTCAATTTTTGCAACAATACGATATTCAACTACTATAATATGGTTTTCATTGTATTTTATTAGAAGTGAAACGAAATTGAACCGTTCTTATAAAAATACTCAAATTTTCTTTTTTGCTCTAGGTTTTTATTTTAATTTAATTTTATTTTATTTCGTTATTTGGATTCTTGTTTGGAATAGGATTGATTTTATTTTCAACAAAATATTCTCAAAAATAACTGGAATTTTTATCAGAAATTTTTATAATAATTATTAATTATCAGCAGATGTTCTTTCTTTTAGTGTTGTTCACATCCTATATTATTAAACAAGAAAGTTGTTAACACACAACACAACAACAACAACAAGACATTTTTCGATACGCCCTAAAAATATTCAGTAGTCAATTTATTATATAAGTATATTATAAATTGAAAATGGTTATTATAATGTTCTTTTCTTTAGTTTAGAATTCTATTTATGAAAGTCATCTAGAAGAAATCACTCTATTTTATTCTTATAATAATAATAATAATAATAATATCTAACGATGATTTATTAAAAAGTAATAATAATAATAATATATTGTTAGATTATTTCAAGATATTAACGACACACCTATATATTATTGTTATGCGAAAGTGTGTTGACATATCGTATCTGGACTTATATTTAAATAACACCTTGTTCGACTATTCAAACAAGTTTTTGATTTTTATTTAAGTACTAGACAGATTTTCACCGGATAAATACTAAAATAAGAAAAAAATTAGACGACTCAAATAAATAACAATTTGTTTGCACAATATACTATACTGGAGCTTATCTGAAATATTGAAATCAATCTACTAGATACTAGAGGACAGAAATGTTTACTGTGCTATCATTTATAATAAATTTATACTTTTGTCTTGAAATCTGAGCTGATCCTTAAGCCAAAAACCACACCTTTTTTCATCTGAAGTTCGTCGCTGAGCAACCTCTGAACAACTACCGTATGTGATTTCCGTGACTAATTTTATTGATTACAAGAAATATTCGAAAAACTCTTCTAATAACGGTCTTTGTGAATCACCCGGTATATTTAATCAGTGGCGTTTGATAATTGAGATTACAGTTTAGGGAAAGCCTAAGAATAAATTGTTTTTGCTGCATTATTAAATATATAATTATGGAAAAAAATGTAGAATTTTAGGAAATAAATCAAAAAACTTGGAGAAAAAAAATTAATGGCCATCGCTCAAGGTATAATATTAATTAATCAATAAAACTTAATTTCGAATTTTGAAATGATTCGCGACTATCGTGTGAAGTTAATAGCAACTTGCTATAGTTTAATTAATGGTTCCTAAATTAATAAATCAAATCAACAAAAAATAAATTGAGGCCATCAAACAAAAAACTGATGGAACTCAACCGAAAAATTGAAATATTTAGCTGAAGTCAATTGACTGATGAATTTAAAAAAAACAAACGAAATACATTTCATTTTGAAAATTTGAGAAAAAGGCACAATTCCTATGTAGTAAATATTTCAGGAATCACTAATCGAACCCTCGTCCAACAGGAATCTTTGAATTATTGTAAATTTTTAGTGTAACAATAATCGTAAAATCATTTGAAAGTGAAATTTATGTCTGAATTAATAATTTAATTTTTCATAGCTGAATAAATTTCCACTAAAAAAATGGAAAATGTTATTTGGAACATAAAAAAAGTGAAATGTCATCATTGCAAAAGTTTAATGTTATCAAAAAATTATTAGTTAACAAATTTATTTAGTTTAAAGGGAAAAAAAATTGGTCAAGGACATGAAAATTCAAATTCCAAAATGTTATTGCTAACATTTCACCGACACAATTTATTTGATTGATTTTCTCTTCCTACTGATAGTTATTATCATCCTGGCGGCAATTTTTAATTGCAACAACAATTTTGATAAAATAATAATAAAAACTCCACCCATGGTGTTGTTACCATGTTATATTAAAACGACTTTGACGAATTTTTTCCATATTATTTATTATAGCGAAAAGAAAATTATGCAATAAATCATTTCAAGTTAATTTTTTAATTATACGCCTCGAGTTAAAATAATAATTAAAAAAAAACAAAGAAAAAATAATTGAAATCATCACATCTTTCATTTCAAAATGAGAAATTAATTAAGAAACTTTCTATAATATCTAGTTGTTTCAAAGTTCACTTTATTAATTATATTCGAACTAAAACACAACCACCCCTAAAATATTTCTATATCTACCTAACTAGTTCTCTCTTATCTCAATTTGTTTTATCAATATTTACTATTATTATATTTAGAAAATTTAATTAAAATAATAACAATAAATAACCGCACCGCATCTAACAATATAATTAAAAACAAGAGATATGGACATTGCTTTTTGGTTTTGTTTTGTTAATCCATTATTGATAACAATTTTTTTCATAAAACTTACTGATGAGACTTTCCAATACAAGGCGAGCCCAACTCGAACCTTACCTCTTTCTATAAAAAACAAACGCTAATCTTGGCATGTCGAGAAAAATCCGACTCTAGCCCAAATTTGGCTGTTATTAGGAAACTCTGCGACATATTCTATGGAGTACCGGACTTTCAGTCGTATGTTTCTAACTACTCTACGGAAAACCTAACTTAATCGAATTTCTGGCATGCCTCACCACTACATTGTGGCGTAACCGAAGATTTTACAAAGTTAGGCATGGGTATAGTTCGGCTGTTATACTAGGGAATTCTGCGGCAAATCCCAAGAAAGGCATAGCTTTAGAATTCCGGACTATGCACTCTTACATTTACAATCGTAAGTTTACCAAAGTTGAGGCATGTGAAATTCAATTACTATCAGGAAATCCAGTGACACAGTATGGTAATACCTTTCTTTTTATACTGAAGCACTTGACAGTCAGCTTCCATGTGCCAAAATTAAATAGATTTCGATAAATTTGATAGAAAGTTCAATCTGATGAAATTTTTTACTAAAAAAATAAATCTGAATTGTAGGAATCTCACAAATTCCGAATTAACTTATACATATTTGTGAAATAAAAAATCAGTCGTGATCCTAGCTCAAATCTAATCTATATTTATAATTCTAACAATAAGAAGAAGAAAAAAAAGGAGAATTGCACAAATATAAAAGGGAGAGGTTTATATTTCGAACAAAATGTTAATTATAGTTGTGATTGGAAATCACGATTTTGAAAATTTGAATTCCAACGAAAAACAACAACAAAAAGTTCAAGCAATAATAATTATTATTATGGAATAAGATAGTTTTACAATTATTCAAGTATATACATAATGATAATAATAATAATAACAATAAAAGTTTTAATTGATATTATAGCAATTATATCTATGGATTTCTTAACACATAAGATAAAACTGGCTATGTTTTTTTGTTTTTTGTTTATACTATAGGCTTGATTATATCTCTTAAATTCTTTTTTTATCGAAAGGAAATGCAATCAGAGTTGTTGAATTAATATTAATATTAATAATAATTTCCAAGTTAAGAGATATGAAATTTTATCAAGAAACAAAACACAATCACATAATAAATAAATGAATAAATAAATAAACATCATTGGAAATCTCGATTACTTCTGACACTGAACTAGGAAATATAACATTAATCAATTATTGATTTGTTTTTTAATTCCAACAAACAAAACAAATTCTTATTATTGTTATTGTTTTCATTAAAATGTAAATCAAGATGAAATAAAATTTGTCCTACAAAAGAACAGTTTTTGTATTTGTAATTTATCTATTCGTTATATTAAAGTGTTGTTGTTATTGTTATTATATTACTATTTATTTATTTATTTATTTGGTCATTTCCCATTTCAAAAGATAAGTGCTTTTGCAATTGAATTGACTCTACAATTCCGGCCAGTCTTCTCCACCCACATTCCGAACTTAATATAAACAATAGTGATAAAATTTATATGTATTATAAAATAAACGGATAAAAGAACAAATGAAATAATAAAGAAAAAAACCAGTTGCTACTGTGTGTTTCGATATTATAAATTTAAAAGTAAATCCAGAACCGGATTGACCTTTTACTAAATATTTTAGGCGCCTCTTATCATATGGAGCAAGATCAAAAGCAAGTTTCAAAAACAGTAGGCTGTAGACTCTCGATTTAGTTAATTTGACACGACGATCATCTATTTGACACCAAACATTTTTTCAACACAGATGAGTTTTGATAGTCGGCGGTCATCAAAATATAAGTATTAGAATTATATCGGAAAATAGAACTTGCATGATGCTAACGATAGGAAATCGAATCAAAGCATAAAAGAAGGGTTATAATATCTTTAGAAATAGACGATGAATTATTTTTTTCTACAATAATAAGAAAAACCCCCAATTAAATCCCTTGCGATATCTTGAGACTTTTCCAAATTGTATTAGAAAATCCAGAAAAATGAAAGTTACTGTAATAACGTAAACTATAAAACTATTAAAAAGTCGATGAATAAATAGGATGGTATTTGTTGAATTCTCCTCTCCATATCAAAGGAGTGTCCAAGGCAAAAAAAAATAAAAAATAGAAACTGAGGCGCCAATTTACTTGAAACCGGTCCTGACTAAAATATAAATCTATTTGATTTATCTTTCACTGTTTATAAATGATTTAAGATTTACAACTAGGCACAGACCTACTCATATATATTAATACATACACATATGTGTATAATGTATAACTAATTAATGCTTTAAAAAAAATCAAGATAAGCATAGAATTCAAATAGATATACATAAGTATAGGGTGTCCAAGAAATAGCCGGAGTCATTGTTACATTCGATACAGAATTAAATTCTTAGACGAAAAGTCCTGTACGATTTTTGCTTCTGAAGCACAGACAATTAGTTATTAATATAAATAGTCAGCCAATCAGGTGCGCGCATTACTTCCGCATCCATGCTTCAGGAGCAAAAATGGCACAGGACTTGCCTTCTCAGAATTTGATTCTCTATCGAACGTAACAATGATGTCCGTTATTTTCTAGACAGCCTGTATGTATACAATAATAATTTATATGTAGGTACAGTTCTATTTAATACGCTCTGTATATGAAACATTGAATTTAATATAGACAAAAAGTTTATATGAATTGCTGCAAATAATTGAAATGATACCGTTTTTGAACTTAACAATGACCTTTTATGTGTGCAATTTCAAGAATTTCACCGGTCATTGCACAATAAAAATCCAATACCATGCATGATTTAGAAAATTATCTAATTGTAAAATAAAATTCATTGTTTATATTCTCGAATTAGTCAGTAAACTCAACTAAAAATAGACAATTAATTATACAACAAACATTAATTATAGTTTTGAACTGAAATCAAAATCATTTGTTTTTTCTGTGGTATACATGTGTGTATTTTTTATTATTATTATTAAAATAAGACGCGAACCGGTTTCGGCTATCATCACTTTTACTATGATTTATTACTAACAAATATTCTAATTTAATGTTTGTTGTTGTAAATAGAAGATTGGTTTATAAAAATTGTTAAAGTCAACATTTTTTTTTTTGTTTTGTTTATTTCTCTAGTTGTTATTTGTTTATTTATTATTTGTGTAGTAAATAAAACAAGAAAAAAAAAGAATTTATTTAGAATTTCCTAGCACATATTTTTATAGTTTCATCTGCAACAAGTTGGATAAAGTAATGGACCAAAAAAAATAAAACATTTTAAAAGTTTCCCAACAGACGAATTTCTTGAACTTAATTCAAAGATTTCCTAAATAATGCAAGTTACAAGTTTGCTATACACCTACATAAGTATATTGTTAATAATTTTCTTGTTGTTTCTTGTAAAAAAATGAAATAAAAATAGTATAGTGGGCCGTTTTTGTTGATTGTTTTTATCAGATTTCCAATATAGATTGGAATTAATGACATAGCCACCACCTTATTGGTATAGTAGTCGATGTTTATTATGGTATAGCTTGTTATTTATTGTTCTTATTATTTAGAAAAAGCAAAATTTGAAAAAACAACAAAAAAACTTTGGCATATGTGTAACTATACAATTGAGCATCGCGGTTTGCCGCTGAGATTCCGCATCCATACATACATACATACTACATACATATATATACATATATGTATGTATCTTTTCGACTTTTATATGAAAGCTATTGTTCCACTGGTTTATTGAACAGGAATATTTATTTGCTCATTCCGGCCAACGCATTAACTACATTATATCTTTGTAAAATGTTGGTTGGGTTGGTTTGGTTCGGTTCGGTTGTGTGTTTATATGCGTCTACTTCTTATTCTCCACTACTACTACATACACACACACAACAAACTCTACCTCTACAATCTCTCTTTTACTATACAACTACTATTGTCCTCCAACTTCTTATATAGTATGTATGTACGTATGTATGTATACATTTTGATCTTATCTTTACTATCTGTGCATGTATCTCTTGTACAGTAAGTGAAGTACACTTCGCTAACCTGCAGATTATGCCCCAACGATATCAATACATATATGTATGTATGTATGTTGTTTGGTATTATAAGAGAATTGAACGTAAATATTATGGTAGTACTCGACTATTGTGTTTTACAGATTGGTCTACTATTAGGTACATTTTTATTTCGTCGATCAATATCGTTGATTTTTTCCGATAATCATCAAAATTTTTGACCTTTATTCAAGATTTTATGAAATCAAAGGAATCTTACTTGCAATGTTGGGCGCTACTGATCAGAAAATTCAAATTTTAGGGATTCTGACAGACCTGAAAAGACGTACGAGGCCTTCCTGAAAATACCCCAAACATACCTTGGACAAGTGTCGCGACTTCAAATATTATAATGATATAATTCTCATAATACTAACGATGTAATAATTGGATTTGAGAGAAAACAAAAGCATTTAAATTGTTCAGTTGTTTATAAAAGTTCGAAGGTTTCGAAATTTTTGTTGAAGTGAAAAAATTCCAGTATTTTATAGGTGTGATAATGTAGAGACAGACAGATACACATATAGAGATAGAAGTCACTTTTCCACACATGTGCGAGAACAACTGATTAAAAACTAAAATACTGTTGTACACTTTGATCTTGTAACGTTATGTAAATTTCTAAAATTAGTAATTCATTCTATATAAATCACTCTTTAATGCTGTATATATAAACTAAACTCAAATTAACTTATTCATCATTTAAATTATTGATTGATTGATTAATTAACTAATTCAATTAACTAATCACATTAAAAATACTAATTAGAATAATTTGAAATTGTTATTGAATTATTGTGCAATGCATTCACCAAAAAAACGATTCTGTTGAGCGAGTCGGACAACTGAAAATCAACAACATACAGAGTTAGGCACTATACTTAAAAATATTGATGACGTGGCAATTATTGTTTGGTTGTGTTTATTATTATTAGTTTGAATTTTATATTACAGCTTCTTCGCACCTATTTTATTGTTTCTTTCTTGTCTATATGTATAATTAGATTTCTATTATAATATTTTTCCTATTATATTCAATTCAAATTATTATTATTATTATTATTAATATTGAGAATTGAGATTTCTAAAGCGTTTTTCTCTATTGAATTGATCCATTATGTAGATAGTTATGAAGTACCATATTTGATAAGTTATTATGGTCGATAATAATAACTATAGAAATCTGCACCAATTATACCTTATAGTCGATTTTCAACAATCAAAAA
>JAZBGX010000171.1:0-20405 GCA_037414775.1 Zonitis immaculata
ATGAGATTCGATATAGATTCTATATATAAAGCCGTGAATTAAATAAACTATAGTTGAAGTTAACTTATAGGCTCATTTTATGGAAGGCCAAAGGGGCTGCAGGCAAAATGGAACGATGTAGTGAGATAAGATAACCCAGAAAATTTACCTAAAATGAATATTCGTTTTTATCGCTCGTGAAAAAAATTACTAACAAAAATGCTTTATTATATACGAGGTGTGGATATTCAACAACAAGACTGACGCTGTTATCAAAAAATTATGTATGTACCGAACGCCAACAATCGTCTATCGCTTCTGTGAACAAATCTGTATAGTGTGACAATTGAGCAACGGATTGTTGTGAAATGTCACTTTTGAATGTGCTTGAGAATGACCCGAACTTATTGGAAAGGATACTAAAATAGAGGTCTTTCACTTATGATCTTGGAACGAAGCACCAATCCATACAATGGAGAACCCCAAGTTAAAGGAAACGAGCCGAATAGTGGAAGGATAAGTCATGGGCTCTCCGCCAAGGCATTGTTTGTCCAGAGGCTTCTAGCCAAATATTGCATCCTAGTAATAGACTATTATTTGCCAGATCTTGCGTCGTATGAATTCTATTTGTTTTATAAGGTGTGAACAAAAAATACTCACGCTTTCCGAAAGAGCTAATAGAAGAAGACTTCCAGCACTGTTCCGAACAATGGTGGAAATAAAACCAGTCTTATTATTTAATAGCCACACCTCGTATTTAGGTGCTATTATTTTGTTTCATCCCCGCAAAGTTTGAGTCCCTCAACGCGTGCTTGAAGAAGTTTTGACTTCAATAATTCTATATCGATTATAATAGGAAGTTAATCATAATAGAGAGAAATCTCTTCCGATGGAGAATACCGAATGATTTATTATTCAAGTCACTTTTTTAGTTAGAGAATCTTTCAAGAATTGTTTGGTTGGACGTAAAAAGTTGCAGCGGTCTATTGAGTCATATAGCAATTCATCTTTATCAACGGACTTTACTATAATTTAATATATCCTTAAATTGGTATAACAATAGATGCATCAAATGGAAATTCTATAAACTATATATATTTATAGTTGGTAATTATACAGTACGGTTCACGGTGAATGGTCCATCGACAGAATATGTGACGCTGCCGTTAGTACAAACTCAAGCCAGCTTAGATTAAGTGAACCAATTTTATTTATTTCATTAATTCAACAAGTAAACAGCTGTTAAATAAGAGTTGTCACAGACCAGTCTAGTAGGGCGGCGTACGTCCTAAATTGTGGTGATGTAAGCAACATGGACCATTTACCGTGAAACGTACTATATCGATATGTATGTATAGCAATATTATGAAACTTTCTCTTGCTAAGAAACTTCTTGTTCAACAATTTTCTATGTAGATAGTAAACTATTTTCACACTCTTGTGAGAATGTTTTGACAATAAACTACTTTCTCTATAGTTGAGCTATTTCCTTTTGCAACCCTTTGTGGTTACTTTCAACATCCGATACAACAAAGATAGAGCCAAATAAATATCAAATTTATGAGTTAATAAGTTCAAAAATGTGATTTAATTGGTCTTTTTTAATGAAATCAAACCAAATTATTTCTATCTAGAAGAAAGTACATACAGTAAATATTAAAAAATAATGTTAATAAAACACTCATTTCTCAGTTTCCTTTATAAATTCAAGCTACAGTTGACTATCACCGGAAGTTCTAAGGACTTTGTTATTTTAGAGCTACTTGCGCCATCTAGATATTAGTAGCAAAGCGATATTATAGCACAGATATCTGTAAAGGCAGCTTTTATAGTTGTGGATTTTGTAATTGCAGGAATTTAAATTTATTTGCAGGAATTGATACTCAATTATTTATATTAATTTTTTTTCGTATTTAAAAACTGGTTGAATAAATAATGACCATTATAAATACATTTATGAAACATTCTTTAATTGTACACTTATTCAATTACATAATAATTATAATAATGAAACTTAAACTGTTCATTTTTTTATTTTATGATACATTTGCAATAGTTTTGTTTTAAAAAATTATCAATTGTTGATCTTCCACTACCTGTAATGCTTTGAAATCTGATTATCACTAGGAATAATTATTATCCCAATTCTTTTTGTTTGCAAATTAATTTCACTATTTATTTTTTTTTAATTCCAAATATAGAATAATCAAGACAGCGTATACTTTATTTATTGTTAAACAAAATTTTCTTTTTCGTTAATTTTTCCAGTAAGTATACATTAGACAAAATCTATAGTATAACTTTTTTGTACTCCTACTCTAAGGACATTAATTATAATTAATATTTTATTATTATTATTATTATTATTGTTATCTAATATTAATGTTAATTATTAGTTAACACATCACACTAATAATGGGATCCATTCAACATACAATTTGTCTTTGTACAATAATTTATATTACATCGTATACATATAGACGCCACAGATACATATCAAATTTTTTGTTTAAATAAACAAATTTTAGGAGAGGAATGTTTGGTTTTTGTTTTTTTTGTTTTGTTTCTATTATTTAATTGTTTAAGAATAAGATTTTGACAAATATTGAGAATTGTTTTACAAAAGGTTATTGCACTTTTATTATACAATTTAATAAAATTATGGTATTGAGTGAGTTTATTATTTTTCTGAATTTTCGGCGTCTTTATAGTTGTTTCTTTTTTCTATTCCACACAATATTTTCTGTTTTTCCTCTATATTCTTGTGTGTGTGTGTGTGTGTGTGTGTTTAGAAAAGCATCAATCAGCCACCCCCCAACTAATATACCGAAGCATTGTTGTGCGTATCATAGTTGATTTGTAGATAAGATGGTATGGCGGCATTTAATTCGGAAGCTCTCCGTCGTAGCGCTGCTATACTATGGCCACGCCAAACATCCTCCTCTTGTTCGTTGGGGGAGGTGCCCGCCGCCACTGGTGGTGTTGCCGAATTTGAGCACGGTATTTGTGGAGGCGGTGAACTACCCGTCCCACCAACACTACCACTTCCAGTTCCACCACTGCCTCCACTACCACCACCACTACTACCACTACCACCACCTGTACCGCCGCCGCCACCACTACTGGCGCCGTTATTACAGTACGTCATCATGCTATCACCTAAAACAAAATAAATTTAGATGTGGAAAAAGAGAATTAAAAACTGTATGCGATGGAAATTGACATAAGAATGAAAGGTTTTCTATTTTTATAAAACAATCCATCGTCCTATCATCAACTTTTATTGAATTCGTTGATTATTTATAAATGCAACAATCTTATTTTCTAGTTAGAGTTTTGAAATGACTTGTAATCGAGACAATTGAGAAATCAATATTTATACAAAAAATTCGCAGTCCACCTAACAATCAATACTATAGCATCAGTGAATTAATTTTAAACCATCTCGATAATAGGCCGTATAATCGAAACTTGGAACATTTCTATCTCATAACGTCTGATACCTTTCAGTCATTGATTTTATCCTAACGATTTAAATTTCTTAGCTTTCCGGGAATCAAGATCGAATTGCGTGGTGAAAAGTTCCAGTCGCCAGAATGAGCAGACGATGTCTTCCAAAAGGCAATTTTGACTATACCAACAAACGATTGGAATAACTGCATCTTTAGAATTGATTGGCGAGTGCATACAAAAGTGCATTGATCTTAATGAAGAATACTTCGAAAAACAATAAAATCTACTACTGTTTGCACTTTGTTCTTGAAAATATCGCCAGCCTGTTGCATTTATTCGCGATCTTGGAAAAACTTCATTCGGTGGAATAATACAACAATAAAACCTTCAAAATAGTGTCCGACCAAGAGGGGAAGATTTCTCAAGGTGGTGAAACAAGTGTTGTTTTGCGGTTCCTTAACAAAACGGACGTTTCGCTTCATAGAGCTTGCCTTATTGAATAGCTTCATGGAGTTACAAAGTATCCGACTAAAGACGTTACGTTTTTTAAAGGAGATCTATCTTCGTCTCGTTAAAATTACGCATAAGAAGCTTGGGGAGTTAGAAAGTGTCCGTTAAGTGAGGTTTCACTGTATTTAGAACATCAAATTCCAAAAAAACTTAGTCACATTTTTGTTTGTAAATATGAAATAATTTCTACTGATTTAGCAACGTGCTCCATTCAAAATGCAGCAAATTAGGTTTTGATAGAATACAAAAATTCGATTTTCGTTTATAATCACGACAATGTAATTGATTTTAACATCAATAATCTAAAATTTATCTTATAGTGTTCTAATTTTCAAACGTATATAGTGTTTTATATAGTTGAATTTTAACTGAAAGCAATTGAATAATGAAATATTGATTAACGTTTACAGGCATCGTTTTAAGTTAACTAAATCGAAATTATTGTGAAGTCCAAACAACTTATTGGTAGAAAAAGTCGCAAGTTAGCGTTAGAAATTATTTCTGGTTCAATTAATGCGCCAGATATTGGGACATATTCAATTATATTCAACAGAATTGTGAACTAAATTTGGGAAACATGCTATCGCATATATCGACTTTTCTACTCTAATTTTAATTAATCTCGAGCTTTGCCCACTTCATATCTCGATTGGAATTCTTTGTTGCCAATTGATTAAATCGAATTATTCGAACATCTTTTATTGTTTATTTCAGTTATATACCTTTAGTGTTATCGATTTGGAAGACTGCGGTATTTTTGTATAGGAAAAAAAACAAACTTGCCAACCTGATGAATATTCAAAATTTGCTAATCATATATGAATTTCTCTACAATTATATATGTATATTCAAACATTTACTGTAAAACAAAAAAGTCATATAAACTAAAATCAAACAAACCCACGACATTTACTTTTGACACCTTTGGTTCGAAAGTAACAAGTCAGTGCGGCATTCCGCAGCCGTTGTTCAACTGCAAACTGACAATAAAGAATAAGAAAAACTTGTCTATACGACTATTATTATAACAATAATAAGTATATATAGACATGATATTGCTTCTAAGTAAAAATACAAAAAGAATCGAAATGGTAGAAGCTATATATATATATAGACAACTTACCCAAGTAACTAATAGAAAAAAACATATACCTACAATTAGCAGTGATTAGAAACAACCTCGTTACCCGCTACCGAAATACACGTCAACAATTCTAATTAGTTCTGCACACAATATTTTAACATTAACATGTATTTGTCATGATTTCTTATGTGCAATATAATTGAATGAACTTGAATTTTGTTATTTATCTGTAAATATGAGAGGATTGTTTATTTTCTCATTGAAAACATAAAAATAAACAGCGATACAATTATATTATTATTATTATTATTATTAGTTTTTCCAATTGATTTTATTTTGTTCTTTATGGTTATTTTGAGTCAAATTCCAAATAACACTCTTTGTTATATTGATGATGATTTCTTTTATTGTTATTGTATACAGTTGTTTGGAATTAACATTACCGTCTACTTAAAATAATTAGCACTCTTTAAAAATCATTGCATTTGTTCATTTTTATGTGTTTACCTATAAAATGTGAAAAATTTCACTAATCACCTCCCACTATATTATGACAAAACTAGAAAATATTTGGATTTAAACAAAAAATTTGTTCTGTATTATTTTTTTTTTTGGAAAAAAAATAATAAAAATTAAAAGCTTTGGAAATTTTATCAGGTTCTCTATACACATGAATTATTGATGAATGTAAGGCAAACAGATTTAATACACTCCTGAAACAACATTTACAAGAATTTGTTTGCTTAGGATTTTATGACCCGCTCTTTTTCTCCCATTTTTTTTACCATGGTATCCATCAACCAAAAACAAAAAAAAAACAACAATGTACAGGTGCAATTCATTTGTGCCACTATCAAACATTTAGTTTTCATAAAGTAAAACTATTAAAAACAAAAATATCTCCGATCGTTATTATATTGGCATTGCTACCGGTACCGCTAAACGCCACCGTTATCTCGTTGGTATAGTGACCGCTTTATAGTATGAGATTTTTACAATAGAAATTTAACCTTCTATATAGAGGGACGTTTAAAGGTTGTATTGATACAGTTCTGAATTTTGTTCGAATCGAATTTTTCAATTGAACGACTGTATCACTCGAGTCGTAATTGAGCTCATCGACGAGAAAAGCTTTGAGAATATTTACAGAAATTTGAATAGAGATAATTTTTGGTAAATCTTATTGATTTCTTCGAATATTCGAATTTTAAATCGAAAAGTTCGATCTCGAATCGATCTGAATTCGAGTTGCAAAGCTGTGAAGTGCAAATCGATTTTTTTATTCTACCGACGTCTACCCAAATTGAGCGTTAGATTCGTTTTGAATCAAAGCTCGATTCGCATTGGATTTCTTAAAAAAGATAACTTTTTTTTCGTGCTAAGGCGCAGGATCATTGATCGTCCTGAATAATTAAATACTAATGGAATGTTGAATTTTACAAAAGCAAAATGGCTCGAGCTATACCTATATATATATAGATATAGTTTAATCAAACAACACATAAACTTCAAATTAAATGATTGTTAATGGTCTTACCTAACGAATTAAGTCCATAATGAGCTTGATAAACTGTACTAGCTGCAGCTGTACTAATTGGTAAAGCTGGACTCAAACCGGAACTTTGATTAAGTTGTCCTAGTGATTGTCCAAAACCACTCATAGATACCGAACTTTGACCCAACTGTCCTAGACCTATAAATATAAATAATAATAATAATAATAACACCAAAAAAAAATAGAATCTATAAAAGAATCAAACCTGTCGCCATTCCTGCAACACCCCATCTAGAATCGGATGTGCTAAACATACTTGTACCGCACAAGCCATCACCCATTGCACCAAATGGTGGTAGACCATGGGAAGGTAGTAGAGCTCCAGGTGTACGGAAAACATTAGTAGTCTTCTTGCGTTTCTTCCATTTAGCTCGACGATTTTGAAACCAAACCTGTGGTATATAAAAACAATAATAGTATAATTACATGAAAAAAAAAAAACACTAGCATGAAGTTTTGATAAACGGTCCCGGTTGTGATGGTGGAAAAGTCGATGGCAGTAATAGGGTGGTAACTCTCAAAAGGCAATAGGAATCGGAAAACAGAGTCGATCAAATTGGAAAAAGTGAGAAGGCGAATATATTTATAAGGGCCAGATGCCGAAGCAAAAAGCTAATGGTTTTGGATTATTTAGCAACTATACATCTTCGGTGCGATGGATAACCACTGTCATGTGACCCTAGAGAATTCAACAAAATCCCTAGATATAGTTGAATCGAAAGTGAGGATATATGTTTGTTGTGAATAGAGTGTACACATCACGCTTTCACTTCAATATTAGAAACTGTTTTTTTTTTTTATTGAAAAGTTGGAAAGTTTTGTCAACCACTGTATAGGTCAATCTGTCAATGTTTGGAGTTGATCCGTTAAGAAAAATCAAGTTGAATCTGAACTTTTGAAGAAAAAAAAATAAAAAACAATAGAAAAACTTTGAAACAAAATGATAAAGATGTATGCTATAAATGCATATATGTAATATAGGATAAGGCCAGAGTTATATTGCTATTTTAACAAATGGTTAATATGTTAACGTTATTGCCCGCGGTAAGCCTGCAGGGAGTTAATTTCGGCGCTGTTGGCATCATTAATCCCTAATGGGGCGCGGTTGATGTATGATCAAACTGGCCCTCTCTTATATAAACCATCCTTCCCCCTAAAATACTCAAACTAACTATAACCTTGTTCAAAATTCAAACAATATTTCATTATATTATACCTCTATAGATAATTTTAGCATATATAGAATTTGAAATCAAATAATAAAGTGCAAGTTCGAATTTGAAAACTTTAAGAAAAAAAAAAGGTAAAAAACATTGCCATGAATTTCTACCAGCGGATTAAGGTTTATGACTTTCGATTACCTTTACGACACTACTAAAGCTCTATATTGGCACGTTTCATTCTAAAATATTACGTTTTTGGTGTTATCCAACCATATAGGGGTAAAAGTGTTAATATAGTAAGAGTCGCGATCAATATAATATAATTGAACAATTACAAATAATAGTTTAATCTAAATTATTTTTATTTTGAATAAATAATTCGAAAGTAATGAGTTTAAGTTGGCAAGGAATCGATAAATGAATATGAATTCAACAAATAGATAAGCTTAACTTTGATAGTTGGCAGTTTTGCTGATGGGATATTGGTCATGAATAAAACAACATATTCCGATTTTGTATAGTGACTGATAGAATTTCTTCTAATAATAAACGAATTTTATACAAAAAAAAAAACTAATTCTAGATGACCGAAAAGTAATCATCAGACATTTAGCTGAAGTATCACAGGGAGTATTTCTCAGAGTCTCAGACGATCCCCAGCGAGGATAGTTTCACGTTAAATACCCATGCAGTTGTACAAACGGCGAAACTATTTGACATCTCAAGAACGAATCTTGGATATTACCAAGCCGATCCGAGCAGATTTTTATCTCTATTTGTACAAAAAAATTTCATATTTTGATTTATCACTTCGATCTTGAGATCAAACAACAATCTATGACTTATTGGAAACAACCGTTTTCACCCGACACCGAGAACATTCAAAGTAGCAACTTATCCGTACAAAAGGCTATGAAGTTCGTTTTATGAGGGAATATATAGAGGATTACCTGGAAATTAGAGGCACTATTACAGGTTGTTACTACGGTGATCAAATAAAAAGGTTGCGGGAAGCCATAAGAGATAAAGGCCAAGGTAAACTGCAAGCTGGTGTGCTGTTGTCATCAAGACAACGCACCCACACACAAAGCCTATAAGTTGCGATATAGCCACTATTCGAGTATATGAACATCCATCATATTTTTCAGATCTAATTCTAAGCACATCACCACTGTTGTTGTGTGTCAAACGGTTCCGCTGGCGGTAGTGCTCAAAGAGTCACTTGGTGGGTTAGTTTTGTCGTCCACTACACTCCGCCTTATGACCAGGACCGGATAACATACGTATTTGCACCACCAAAATTTTGAAAAACGTTTGCTTTACAATAACGATCGTACCACGCTATTTCTTCTCAAAGTTGGAAGTGTCTATGTGAACGTACGTCCGTTGATTGTTTCGGCCGCCCGTCGGTAATGCAGATTATTGACGCTAATTACAATAATAATTTGTAGTCAATTATCAATTAATAGCAAACCTTGATTTTCTACATTCTTGCACAAATTTTTGGATTCATTTCATCACGTTATAATATCCAGTCTCAATATTCTAACCTTAATTTTTATCAAAAAATATATCAACAAATGTCAAATTTAATTACACATGAACTACACTAGGCCCGACGTTCTGCAATGCAACGCCAACTTTGAGGAGAAATAGCGTGGTACGATCGTTAATTGTAATATAAGTATACGTAAAAATATGTTTTGTGCGTCCTGGCCCTTACGGAGCAACTCAGCGGCAGGAAATTTCAGGACAAAAACGGGGAGGGTGTCAAAATAATAAACATTGTGTTTTATATCGATTATCATTAATTTTGGATCACCTGTCGTTTCACTCAATATTTCTGTCTTTAACTTTAGAAATTGTAGAATTGCCAACATTTTGAGTGTGATTCTATTGCAATTTGAATAAATTGTGCAGTTCTAGAATAATTACAGTTATTGAAAATATGATTTAATACGAACAAATTCATTTGTTTTGCAAATGAAATGATATTATCTCAATGGTTAAAGTCAAAATCAGAGATTTCTAACAATCAAATACAAAATTATTAATATCATCATATAATGATGAATTACTCAAATAGGGTAATCTCGATATGATTGTTAGTTTCTTTGTTAATTTGATCAAAATTAATAATAATAATCGTATTATTGAAATTCAAAGTTAAATCGAACTATACATATGTATACCATATATATATGCATGGGATATAGATATAGAAATAGTGAGAGGGTTGAATATCCCTCATGTTTGTCGTTGTTCTTAATTTTGTGCTTATCCAACTATATACCCTAATCTTTCTATGTATATATAACGTGTAAACGCCTAATAGTCTAATAAAAGTCAATGCATCACCTCAATATTAACGATTAAAAGCCCCAAACTATATACATATAGTATTATACTGTTGTTGTTATTATAACTCCTCTATGATCGTTGCATTTATCATAGTGTTGTGATATCCTGCTGGTCAATAATGGTATATGAATCATGTGTTAATTGTAAATTTTGTTGTTGATGTGAAGCAGATGAAATATATACTAAAGAATGAATGGCCCAGGTGATTCGTTCCTGATCCATCTGCTTAATTACAGCAATATACATTGTAAGTATATATGGTCAATTCCGGATTTATAATTTAACCACACGAATTTGTTTCGTGGCAACTCTATGGATTTAAATCGGAAATTTTGTCCAACTAACAACAATGAAAAATTAACATATTTCTAGTAGCTAAATAACAATAAAAACTTTTATTATTTACTTTTTATAATGGAAAAAAGTTGACCTGTCTCTATATATCTTTCTATTTACAAAAAATCTAAACTTCGATACATGTACGTGATGGTAGTAAAAGGGTAGAAACTTGTGGTATTCGACAATCATATGTGAAAACAGCCCTCTCGTAAAATTTATTTAATTTCCTTTTTTTGTTTGGTTATATATTGTTGTTGTTTCCTATTTTCGACGTTTTATAAAAAAAACACCGCCAATCCTACATTAAAATTTATCTACATAATATCGCATTTTAAATATTAAATGATTAATAATTTTAATATATAAATCTAAACGAGATTTATCAAAAACATCCCCTATTCGACTCTAGAGACTTATATTGCTATATAAGAATCAACCCCATTCTCGTATACGGTTCATTATACAGTCAAATGTCTGTATATAAATGTTTAATGAAGAATGATGATTTGATCTCTCTCTCTCTCTCTCTCTCTCTCTCTGTGTGGTTAGAAATGGTGGTTGTCGATTTTTCTGCATCCAATACGAAATAAAAAAAACTATACAAATTATTTTGTGATGAGCAAGAATTTAATTTCGAATCAAATCAAAATAATAAAACAAGTGACATTTATACAAGATTATTCCATTTATCAAAAGTCCGAAATGGACGAAAATAAAACAAATGCGGTATAGGTAGATATATATATATATGGTCATTTTTCATTAGCATATAGACACCATTTGCATTTTCCACTATTAATACAAAACAAACAAAAACTGATGCATTTCTGTTAATTATGGGTGTATCAACGTTGCATTATTGTTTGTTTTTTTTTTTTTTAATTGTATTATTTGCAAAATTCACTCAACTCACTCGCACAAGTTTCTATTCGCAGTTGAAATCACGAAAGCTTGAAAGTCTAACACCAGACCTAATCCGGAAACACCGCAGATTTAGTCAACTTAACCGAACTTGTATTTAATTAAAAACAAATTGAATCTCATATTGTCAAACTTTGTATATACAATACAACAATCACGCATTTATATAGTGCAAATAGAAAAAAATTATTTCTATATAGGTATATATCTACTTACTTGAACTCTAGATTCGGTTAGTCCGATTCTCATTGCAATTTCTTCACGCATAAAAATATCTGGATAATGTGTTTTCGAAAAACAACGTTCTAATTCATTCAATTGTGCCGGTGTAAATCTAGTACGATGTCGTTTCTGTTTGGTCGGTTTATCACCATCATTCGAATTATTTGATAAGGAATTACCCAATTGTGGTAATGTACCGTCGCATAAACCACTCAAACGTGGCTGATCTAAGATTTTCAATTCGTTTTGATGTCGTTTCAAATCTTCGCCGCACATCTCTTTTATGCCTGCATATACAAACAAAATAATCATAATCCATATAAAACAAAACACAAAATAATGACAATAATTTTTTTTTATATAGGCCAGTTAAAAAGTTTTTTATTATAAAATATATATAAAAAATTAATAGAACCAATCGAATATCAATACCTACCCACCATCATCGTAAAAAGCGGTGATAAAATCACGGTTTATCACCTGAAATTCAACATCGTCACTATTATTAGCGATTATCATCACCGATTAGAATATAGATTGATGATGGGTGTTATCACTATATTGCCGGACCGTCGGCGGTTAGAACACCGGTATAACTGCCTCACCCCGATTATAATCGTAGGTATATAATTTTAATTAAAAATATTCTAGTCTATCTATATATAGAGAAGTTCGTTGTAGTTGAATAGTCAAATCTGTACTAGAAAGTTTAGAAAAAATGTTTATAGATTATATGAATGGGGCTGTTCGGTTGCGTGTCCTTAATAATTGCATGGCCTACCGGAGCGGCCTGGCGATATTGGCTTAATGAGGGCGAGGCAGCATCAATTTAGCTTCCAATTTAACTAGCCTATCGTTAGTACGCTGCATCACTAAAGACTTTAGCGTCAATTAGTATGGCCCCCACTAACTTACCGACAGGGCCTAAATTGTTGAGCATGTTTCTCTAAAATAGATCTATATCTATATATACATATAAATATATATATATATATATAGATATAGATATAATGGATAAAGGGGCACGTTGATCGCCACCAAAACTGGCGCACTGCACTGTTTATTTAATGAGTACTGATTTGATACTGAATTGTTGAATATGTGTTGTGTGTTGATGCTGGAATAGAATCAATGAGTGGGAGGTGAACCAATAAGACCCAGACCCCTATACAGGCGGAGTCAATGTTGGAACAGGCGTGGCGCTTCGCCCCCATTGCTCGCAAATGCTCTATCAAACAATAAACGTTTGAAATATATTTTTGGTGGTGGTAGAGAATTTTATACAGTACTGGTTGTGATAGGTAGGTGTTCTTTCAAGAATACTATATATAACGTTCCGAAATATTGTTGTTGTTGTTGTTGTTGGTGTTGTTGTTGTTTTGTTGCTGTTATCGTCGATAACGCCATCATTATCATCATCGTCATCATACAGCCCCCCAAAAATTCAAAGGCACGCTTTCTCTCTCATTGTAGATATGGCTATAGTGCACTTATGGATACGAAGCTACCGCCGACAATTTTAATCAAAAAAGTAATTAAACTTTTTGTATATCTATACCTATATATAAAGAGTTCCAGACTGATATGGCGTATAGAAATTCGGATTGAATACTCAATATATATACAGAAACAAAGGAACTGACACACAAGTCTCGGTATATACAAAATATAAATCTACATACGCAGGTTGAAAGTTTTCCAGAGACAATTTGAGTTATTTTCCGATAATGTACAAATATAGAAGATTCACATTTGAGAGAGCACAGGTGGAGTTAAGTCTTAGAGACTTCCGCCCAGAGCATCTTAAGGCAGTGCCCTACTTGAAACGTTATCACAGTGAGGTGCGGTGTGTGAAAGTTTCTTAAACTTAGCTCCACCCATGCCCTCTCAAATGTACATCTTCTATAGATTCAAACTTACATTATGTCTTGGTAATCTAGTTCTTTAGTCTTCATTTTTATTGATATGACATCGAAGCAACAAATCAGCGAATTGAGGATGGCAAACTAAAAATACCCAAATTTTATAGAGTTCGCTCCCTTTTGAAGGATCCACGTTGCTGATATAGCCTAAAATCGATTGGGCTTTTATAACAATGATTATCATAATTGTATTATTCCAAAGAACGGATATATGCGCATGTGTCAATATGAACAGAGAACTAGAACTATAATATTGTACAGTTCTGGACGAATTTCATCCGCGAGCACTAAAGCTCTTATTGCGCCTGCTCAACGATGTAAAACTGTTAAATTCGGAACGGGTTCGTCATTTGATCCACAACAGCTAATGTGAATTTTGAAAAATATGGACTTCTACAATTTGTTTCCTTTTTTTTTCTTTTACTATAGCTTCTCTATTACTAGGAATGATGAGCCTTTGAAATTTTGTGATCGGGCTGCCAATCTAGCACAGACCATACTCAAAGAATCTCCCTTCTTCAGGCCCAAATCCATAGTAAAAGAAGTTAATATATGTTAATTGGCATTTAGCTAATTGTTAGTTATAGATATAATATTATGATAGAACTTGAGATATTTTCTATTTATAAAATTGTACGTTCTAAATTAAAAAGGAAAGTTGAGGGAATCAATCTCTTTTATATATAAAATCAGTAAAGTGGAATATTTTCCAGTAAACGAGGACATAAACACTTTCTTAAATCTATCTGTCAGCATGTCTCTCGAATGGGTCAATAATGAAGTGAGACTCACGGGAGAGATTGACCTGATCGAAGCACTATTACAAGATCAACGTTTGGCATATCCCCCATTTATATATATATATATATAGAGTTATATAAAACCAACTTAGAATGAACTAAGTAGAAGGTATTTGTATACAAACTAACAGGATATTGGATACGATCCTTACACAAAATTAAATCTATCTATATATATACATAGGTATCTATAAAGAAATAAAGGACATTTAAATGAATCGATTTTATATTCTCAGTAATTTTTTTCTTCCCAGGGTTGACGGTACACGGTGGATGAAGAGAGGTAGGTTGTTGTTTATTGTTGAAATTCAAATTCCACCCTCTTTCTACATATAGTCTCTTATTTAATAATATCGAATCTTTGTCTCTTTGGTTTGCTATATATTTTATTATTAAAATTTCAAATTCCGCAATCTTTCCACTTGTACTGCCGTTGTGTGCAGCACAAAATTGAAACTTGAAAGCTTATATATAAAATGATGACCTGTTATGATCATGATGATGATGATGATGGCTGGTGGAGTTGTGATGATGATAGTAGGAGTATCATCGTCGAATATGCGCAACCGTTGCTATGCGATACGTACGGTCGCATGGCGCTGAATTATTATATGTATAACATCCCTTTTACTAAAAGCGAAGTCGTACTAACTACGGTATGGTAGCATTCCTGCTATAATACAGAAACTATCTGACGTCGCCAGTACACCACTCCATACTAATTGAGAAATATTTCATCCGATTATTGCATTTCTCTGTTTTGCTCCGCTTTTATTGTTTCAATATTGACGATATTTCTTTGAAAGAAGAAAAAACACCAAAGCTATATATCTAGAGATTTAATTGGATTAATTAAAGACGATCCAATTTATTTACAAGAATGAACAAATGATTTGGAATCAATCACACAACAGCAGAAGAAAAATTGATAACGATCAAGATTTGAATTAAATTTGACCCTACTTAAACTTTTATAATTTAAATAATATATTTAAACATTTATTGTACATTATTTTACTATAAAAGATCTACGTTGCTGACTGTAGTAACCATATTACAACGTTTAGCTTGGATATTATCGTTTATACTATATAAAAATTAAGCAATTGAGCTTTCTATATAGTTATAGATTTACTTTGTACAGTCAGCGATATAGACCTTTCGTAATAAGATAGCCGATAATAAAAAAAATATTTGATTCTATTTATTGTTTATTTTTGACTAGACTATAGGATCATAAATGGAAATCTTGTTAAAAGTCGTCTAAAGAAATATATAAAAACGAAACAAAAATGCTATATAAGTAGCTAGTTTTAGAAACAACTATCTAATTAAAAATCAAAAGATTCAGCAACAAAACTGTCCTTCAAATATAAGTAGAATCCGTTTTACATACATTAACACTACAATCTTAATTAATAGCTTATATAAGTATTTAGTAGCCTTGTTTCCCCCGTCCTCCCTCTATATATACATATACAATATACATATATCGAGAAAATTCCATCTGTATTTTGTATATAGGAAAAAAATTAAAAAATTATAATTGGGTGATTATTAAAAATAAATTTTTAAAAAAAATTGTGACAAAAACAGTCACCCTTGCTTAAACAGAACAGATAGATATACAGAAAATAAAGGGTAGCAAGCAATATATATATAGAAATGTTGCGATATAGACTAGTCTAGTTGATGTATCTATCCTGTATAGAGGCAGGCAGACATCCTATGTAGTTGCCTGTAGAGCAGGAGAATAGGAATACGGGATCGGAGCCGTCACAGCAGGAAATCAAGAATAATGCCGACACGAAACTGCACTCGGTCTCGTCTCCCATGGGACGTAAAATGGCGTACACACCACTATATATACAACAAGAAACTCCAACCCACTCTCTCTCTCTCTCTATCTATCTCTATCTCTCCTTGTTTAGTATCTCTCTATATAGAATTGAAATTAATTTGGAAAATAATTAAGTTCGATTATATTTATGAATGAAAACAAAAGAAAATTATAGAGAAGAAACAGAAAACAATATAAATATATATAAATATATGTATATGTATATATAGACTAAGGGATGGTTTTGATTGATAGATACTAGATTGGTGGATAATTCAATTTTGTAAACGGGGGTGCACTGCAATAGACAGGACGTGTTGAATTCCAATTTATCTCATACAGTGCATGTGTGTTGTTCTTGTTGTTTTTTTTTTCTCTCTCGTATTTTTGGCTGATTATATAAACATATGTACATTTCCGAATTTATATAAACTATGAATAAGCGAAAACAATGGCAAATAGAATATTGATATTAAAATGAAAATCACTGTTTCTATATTAATTGATTGATAAAGGGAGTTGAGTGATTTATATTAAACATGTGCTGGTCACGTGCCAGCCAACATCCCTTGATCGAAACAATCAATTCCACATATATACAGGTGTATTAGTAATTTTATATATAGACATGTACATATATATATATATATATATTTATTTATTGATAGATTGAAAGGAGCTTTTTGAAAAAACATCCTTTGTATCAGAGGATCAAATAAATAATCGGCAATAAGTTATTATATTTTGTATTAGAACCGACAGGATAATACACAATATAATTGTTTCAGGTATGCAATTTAATATAAACGTATTGTAATTCTTGAATGACAATAATTGGATATGACATTCACGGCTCAGATAATATTATATATACCTAATAAAAATAGAAACTATGAATCATTGATGAAAATTTCCTGCGAAAACTAAACTTCAAAATTAGAATTTTTATAGAGCAGAATCCAAAAAAATGTCGTTTCATGTATGAGGAATTTCTCTATTTTTTTGTTTCTTGTCCAGACTCTGGAAAGGTTTTTGCAGTTTAATTATAATGAAAAAACGAGTCTCGCTCATCATAAATGAAAGAATTCGCTATGTCTCAAGTCTCCAAAGAGAAGTTTCCCCACTGCTGCAGTAGGGAAGATCAAAAAATAGTTCAATATATAGACTAGTCTGTATTTTTAGTACTGAAAGTAATAAACTTGTCACAGGCCAGTCCACCAGTGGCGTAGTACGAACATTTGCTTCCAAGGACGGCATACATCTATAAATTAACAAATACGAGCGAGCGCTATATACCTAAATTTTAGAAGGTATTACCTTATCAATGGAATTAAACAAAAGCTGATAGTTTTCGACGTGGTTAAATTACATTTGTTATTCAATCCAAAAACAAAATTCAAATCGCTCGGACGCGATTTGTTATCGAGTCAGAGCTGCAGCAAACGTAGGTATAGTTTTGAAGAAAAAAAAGTCGATCAAAAATAAAAACATTGATTTTATTGATCTCCTATTCCATATCCCTATACAATCCATCTTACTTTAGTTTGAAAAGTACCTGCTGAGCAGTTGCAGTTCTTTTTCGCTTAGATCGACCCTTTTTCGAGATAGTTCAGTGACGATGCTCTGCTATTCGTAGCTTTGATTGATTTCTATCAGTAGTTATATAATCTCTTGCTACGCATCGAATTATCCAATTATCAGAATTAATGGAACTGAATATTGTAACAGTGTATGGTAACTATAGATAATGCAATGGTTTTGAAACTACTGTAGAGGTGTTTCGATAAAGTGCCAAACAAGCTATTAATGTAAATTATATTGTGTATTATTTCCTCTACATTTGTCGAACAACTCCAAATATGTAGGTTTCAGAGCTTCTTGAACTTTTAGATCAAGATGCTTGAACTTATATAGTCAAGTCCAATCGTTCAGTGTCTACGCGGTGATAAGCAACTCAGCTCACTGCGCCTTCCGGACAATTTCCATGATTTGGACTTCAATTTTCCTACAGCAGCATCATATAGATCCAAACTCAATAATACTTCATATACAGCGCTATATCACCATATCGCCAATGTACTTTTGTATATGACTCAAACACTATTTAAGAGCCACACTTGCAATTTTGGTAAGTATAATATTTTCAAAGGGAGGGATCACTGAAAAATGATGCAAAAAAATTTTTGATTCCTTGAGAGTGTTTCATTACTTGAAAATTGGAAATTACAAAATGATTATAGCTTCTAAATACGGCATATTAGCAAAATACAAACAATTTTTGATTAATCAAGGAATTTCCAATATTGAAAATTTGTTTAATTGTAATTATTATAAATTTCTAATAGTAATGTTTAATATTTGTTGTTAGGGATTGATTTGTTTATATTATAAATACCAGTCTAATATAGTGAAATATTTACATTATTCGAAATATGAGATTGAATATTATCAATGATTTCCCTCTATTGTAAATGAATTTTCCATCGAGACTCTGTTACCTTTGATCTTCTTTCTATTCACGGTCGAAATATCTCATCAAATATACCTATACATATAAATCTATATACCTATAGGTATACCTATATACTGAAAATTCATATACGAAAACAATTCATGTTTGCATTTAAATAAATATATGAATATTTGTATTTGGTTCGAATTCGTTTGAATGAATGTATTACAATTTTTTTTGTTTGCTTTTGAAAACAAATTATTATAAATATAGTGGAGACGTGTGTATGCATTTGCATGTGTGTGTGTGTGTGTGTGATTTAAAAATTAAAATAGCAATTTCGGCGTTTGGGTGTCAAGGATGAGCGTCACGACGGCCGTCCCAGCGGGGCGTCTCTGTATTATGCATAATGTTATTATACATATTTCACAGGCGCGACGCTTAATGTGTTGCAAGATAATGGACCGAGAGAAAGGCATTGAAAAAACACCGCTTCCCTTTTATCATCCTTTACATGTTGTCATCATTCCTCCTATCATCATCATCATCATCCCCCACATATGAACAAAAATATTGAATACAAAAATTTCATTTTAAATCAATTAATTATATAATTAATAATTTTGGTAATATTACTGGAACTTTCTAAACAATACAATAAAAATGTGTATAGTATCACTATCCCTCTACAATCAACGCCTCTATAAATGTATTATTATATGGAGGGCAGTAAGTTAGAGTTATCTGTAGCAATGACCTGGACGATCCTTTGATCCCCAACTTCCCCTCAAAAACAAAAAAAAAAAATACTAGAATAAAATAAAGCATTCGAGGATCACCGACGGCACAACGAGCATAAAAATTGCCCTTTTTTCTTTCGGCTCAATCAAAATTGAGCTCAATATAATGTGACCCCTTAGTAATCTTAATATTTCATATTTTTTATGTTGTCGGTTGGCGCAAGCGTTTAAAAATCATGCGATAATAATAACAATATATATATACAACCTCTGCGAGTAGAAGACACAATTATCGACCTAAAGGCACCACAAAAAAAAAATAACTACCCTCTAATAATAACAGATTAATCGAATTTCCACACCACACTATGCATATGAATAATAACAGCTGTTTGAAAATTTATAGATTTAAATATGTAATTTATCAAAATTTTGGATAATTCCATACAGTGTTTCTATATTTATTTGGAAAGAAATCAAATTATTAATTAGATTGGTAGAGAATAAGTTATTTGAAATATATTCAACCCATTTATATTAGAGTTCCATATATATATACACCTTTATTCAGCCTAATTGAGTGTTCATGTCGGTATCAATAAATCACGAACGCCAAACATATTGCGGATCAAGTAAGCCGTGGTCACGTGTTTCGCATTATCAACCCTGCCAATACTAGTCTTTCATCCCCACTTCTACCCCAACTTAATCCAGTTTGTAATGCTGTTATTAGTTTCTTTTTTTTTTTTTTGGAGACGTATCTACTATAACGTTATAAATATAATAACAACCAAAATTAAATCGTTGTTTATATTACAGGTTTCGGGCCCCCTTTTCTCATTCTCTCTCTCTCTCTCTCTCGAAAAAAAAAATAATAAATAAAAAAATATTAGTTTGACGATAACAATAAGAGGAAATAGTTTCGATCGAATCTATCTCCATTATAAACATAGAACGGTGGAAAAAAGCATCCGGAAGGAAATGATTGGCAAATGTCAGGATGCATTAGTGAGGAAAATGGTTATGGGCACGCGTCGCGACGCATCAACAAAACTAACAAAAGT
>JAZBGX010000172.1:0-13767 GCA_037414775.1 Zonitis immaculata
TATATATATAGATAAACATAAGGTGGTTTCACACTTTTATAAATATTCCGATGATCATCTCTACTATTAAACAATCACTTGTTGAATTTTAGACGGGCGAGAGAGAAAACAACAACAAAATCCGCGTTTTATCATCGTTACCAGATCAATGATCACGTTCTGAAACCTGTTACAATAATTTTTTTTTAGACTCTAACTCTAATTCTTCGAAAAAAAACCATTATTATGTTATAGTTATTAATATTTGACGCACGATTTAATTTTGTCTTTATTTTTTTTTTCTCACGGTACATATATACCGACAACTTATGATCTATTCTAACAGTATATTAGATATATACGAGGGCGGATCCAAAATTAATGATAATTGAATATGTCTAATGTCATCAAATACATTAAGGGATTGCGGCTCAACAGTTGCATGATGGTGCAAAAAGTTTACAATGATCGAGAACTTCTACGGAAGACGATGCGAGTGTATAGCGAAGCGATTTTTACCTGATCGAAAAGTGACTATCAAACATTCAACGGAGGTCACAGTAGTCATAAGATCCTCAACGACGTTGAGCCCTGAGTGTTAATAACCGAACAGAATAAAAAACGAGTCAAGAGCAGATTTTGAATATTACCAGACTTATCCGGACAGATTTTTGATCCGATCTGTATCCATCATTTCGATGCTGTGCCTCCCAACAATAGTTTTAACTCGAACCGTTCTCACAGAAACTTGAAAAGTTCAAAGTTGCAAGCTCCCCACAAAAGGTTATGGCGTCCGTTTCTGTGCGAAATCCGACGTTGTAATAATGGCGATTAACTCGAAAAATGGAGCCATTACTAGACTCAGACTCAGACATCATGAAAAAAAAGCTACAGTGGTGTTCTTCCAAAACAACGCACCTTTCTCCGACTTATGAAGCAACTCAGAAATTCGTACTTTAGAGAAGAGATAAAGAGAAAATGAACTTTTGGATCAACTCTCGTAGAAGTTTTTCAAGTTGAAGAAATTAGCTGTAAAAATCAACGATATTATTATTCATTCAAAGGGACTAATTACTGCTGAAACACTACAACAAAAAATAGCCCTAAACTGTTATTGTTATTATTATTATTATTATTATTATTATTATTGAATAAATCTGGCATGTTAAAATATTTGACAACTCATTATCAATAATTGGGATTGTCAATTGTTATTATCAAGATTTCAATCGCGGTAATGTACAAGGTTACGTCACTACCTTAGAATTATAACAATTATAATCAAAGCGTTACTCAATCTAGATTTTTTTTTTTTCCTATATATTCTAAGGTTATAGTTTCTTAACCTTAAGATTTACAGTAATTTTTTTTCTATATATATACGTATATTGTATTATATTTTCGTGATTATACACATATACGACTGATGATCAATGAATAATTAACTCGGCCGAGTCGACATAAGCGACACATTATTCTCGTCTTCTAAATGCAACACAAAAATCTGATTAAAATAAATGAAAATGCCAGATGAATTATCATTTAACAAGTCGATATTTTTGGTATACCTACCTAAAAGAAAAAGACCCATCATCATGTTAAATCATTCTTTTTTTTTTTGTTTTATTAATTTTATTTCGTATAGAGGTGGTATGTCCATGTTGTTCATGCATGCATGATGATTGAGTTACCAACAATTTGTTGAGTGTCTGTTTTGGTTTGTTGTTTCTTGCCATGAAACAAAACAAAACCAATTTCTTCGTTTTGTTTTTTTTTTTTTGAACAAAACAATTCATGGTGTATATATTGTCACCATCTGAAATAAGATGCTGCATTTTTCACAGATATTGTCAATTTGGTCAACGTGATGAATTGCCTGGAATTTGCGAATTTATTTGTTTAATCAGTACTACCCACAAAAAAATAAATATAAATAGCTATATACCTATATAAAGTGATAACTGATAAGTAATGAAATTTGTTTTTGATAATTCTTGTTTTGTTTTGTTTATATACAAAAATATATATAAATCTTATTGTTGCGGAGTAGAGTGGATTGCATCTATTGTGACAAATAAATCGTATTTGTTGTTTCTAGTTTGTTTGAAGAAATATATTCCAGCAGCTTTCTCAACATAAGTCGATGATATCTATAACCAGAGCATACTGTGTATAAAAGCGGACTTCTGAAATACACGGGGAATATAATAACAAAAAAACAACAGAGTACAGATAAGTTACACGCTATTTGAAAATGTATTATACAACGTTTGTCGTGAATATTTCAACTATCGATATAGCGACGACTCGACGACAATAGAAATACATAACGTAAGAAAACCAGCGAAATCGATCAAAAAACGAAAACTGAGAAACAAGTCTAATAAAAGCCCAAAATAAATGAACCGAGCATTTTTGAACACAAAATCAAAAATTGCTTGAAATATCATTCCGAAATAATCAAATACTTCTAATATCTACATCACAGTTTCTTCAAATCCAAATCAAGCATTAAGAAGAAAAAATTGGAGTACAGTAAAATCTCTCCAAGCGCATACATCAACCGGAAAAACGAAAACAGCTCGTTCAAGGAAGGTGACCCCGTCAAGAAATGTGTTGCCTTATGGATTGAGAAATTTGAGGAACTAGAAAGTGGCTGTTCAAGGAAGTTGGCCGTCCAAGAGAGGCTTTGCCTCATAGATTAGTTGATTTGGAGAATTAGGGAGGTATTCGTTAAGGGAGGTTTTGTTGTGAGAAGGATTCTTAAAATGTGAGTGGTGTGAAATTTAGAGGCAGTTGGCATTTGGGTTGAGCATATCTGATCTGAGAGATTCCTCGACAACTTGAAGTACCTATATATTAGTAGTCTAGAAGTATGTTGCACCTGAGAAGTCTACGAAAATAGAGAACTTATCGACTGAATCAAATTGAAACATTCAACAGCTTGAATATAAGTCTGAGTTCTAAACAAAAAGCTCGTTCTCACTTTACGAGTCTCTTTGAAGAGTTTTTGGAAACTCAAAATTGAAACACTATGGAATTTCTGAGAATTTGCGGTTACTCACAGGTTGAAGTGAGGAATCGTATAAATACTAATGCTTCAATGTTTGAGATGATAGCTCCCTAGATAAGCTCAAGCAAATATGAGCTTTTGGGAAGGCAAGAATAAATTTTTTTTTAAGGATCTCATTTGAAACCTCCATGGAAAAAGTGAAAATCAAGATATACAAGAATTTCTAAGAATCTAGAACTACTACTACACATACAAAAACTAAGATACAGAAATTGCTTATTTTCAAACTATAACTTCTTAGTATCAACAGAGGTAGCTTTTTGGAGAGAATAGATGGCGTTTGGAAGCTTCATACAACTTGAAAAATGCGGATTAGTGAAATGAAGCTATAAGCTGAAGAAACTGAAAGAGCTTTTGCACATTCCTAATGCGCAAAATTGAAACTTGAGCCCTTCATGCCTGAAACTGATTATATCTGTAAATGTCTATATGAGTTGGTAATTTCTGAAAAAAGCTGAAAGTTTGAGAATCGGCAAATATATGCTCTATTTTTGGTGCTTTTTTTCTTGTCTAATAGATAGAATTTTTCTCATTTAATCTGGCTGTATTTAGGATCGACATTCTATTGTTGTATATATGGGCGATAAATCCAGATCACCCGTTGCATGATGGGTTATTCTTTTTTTTCTTTCTATTGAATTAGCTCGACAATATGTGCGCAATTTATTTATCTTAGACCGGAAATTTTTCTTGAACGCATATATATGTATACTATAAACGAAAAGGACGCAACAGGTCGGAATATACTGGAGCAGGTTATATATGCCCGTCAATCATTCTGTCTCCGTTTCCGGTGTCTTTTTCCTTTCTATTAAATGAAAAAAAAATCTGTGTGTAGGTGGGTGTGTGTGTATGTGTAATATTGGTGAATGTCTATCAGCTGTGAAGATTCTCCAAATTTAAACCTCATCCTGTTTGTTGTTATTTAATACAAGAATATATTCGATTCTTATCCATACCTCTACATATATATATATATATATATATACAGATTATTGTTTGTCGGTGCGCAATTTAGAATCAAACGAGAAAATTCACGATTTTCTTTGAGAAATTTATAGAAAATACATAATAAGCCACGTAACGAATATAATCGCTTATTGACTATTGAATAATTTACAAATAAATAAATAAATAAATGAATACATACAAGATTTGTAGAAGAATTCCACAATGATCACGATGTAATTCTTGTTGTACTATATAGGTACATGAAATTCTATAAATATATGTACTCAGAGTACTGAGCACATAGGAAATATTTGTTTTATAAATCTATTATTATTATTTTTTCAATAAACAAATCGAGTTCATAGTGTGTGGTGGATGTGGAATATGGAACGGAAACGGCTGCAACTGGAGTTTTTGCCACTTGTTCTCTTAAAAATTCAACCCTCCAAACATATACAGTAGCTCACACCAAACCATCTAAATATATTATCAATGATAACAAAATAATTATTGAAATGGCCGGATTTAATAGAGTAAATACATAATGACAAGCTTTATATATCCGGAAAATAATATCAAATTACAATACTTTTTTTTTGATCATTATTATTATTATTATTATTAATATTATTATAAATGAATTTTTGAAGATGACAATCATTTTATGATAATATCTCAATATGATTGATTATAAAATTATTTTAATATCAAGTTTTGTTGTTTTTTTTTTTCTTTTAATATAACGTGTTGAAAAATTGTAATAAATATATTTATTATTATTATTCTATTATATTTAGGCATGAGTTTCAAAACTGTAGGTTGTCCGTATAATTGATACAACATGGGAAAAGAGAAGGCGGTGCCCAACTTCAAACAATTCAATTAACTAAAAAATAAAAATCTTGAATACTTTTCTTCACTTATAGCGACTTTATTAAATCGAATCGAACAAATATTTTCGCTTAAAACAATTACTGAGACACAAATAAAGTTGGTTTTGAGCAAGATCGGTTCTGATTTTCCGCAAAACACAATCTTACATCATTCAACGGGCTATTCTTGTATATACAGATGAAAGGGATATGAAGGCAAAGAGGAAGAGAGAAATAGGTTAGAGGCAAATAGTGAGAGGGGAAGACAGAGCTAGAAATGGAAAGAGATAAGCGAGGAAAAATATGGACAGAGGAAAATAGTGTTAGAGAAAAAGGATCAATGAAGATTTAGTAGTTAGGAGATTAATAGAGAAAGGTAGGTGGAGAAGAGATTGGAAGAAAGAGACAGGAGGAAGTAGGGAAGAAACTGTGGCAGTTGGATAAAGAGGCGAGAGGAGGAATGAAAGAAATAGGAAAGATAGAGAGAGAGGGTGATAGGAAGAGAGAAAATAGAAAGAGAAAACAGGGAGAGAAACAGGTACAGGGGAAAATAGTGAGAGAAAAAGAGAGGGCTAAATATGGAGAGATGCAGTTAGAGATAGAGAGAAAGAGATGGGTGTATAAGAGAACGAGAGAGACACATGATGATGGTAAGAGGGATGAGCAGTGAGAAAGATGATAAATGAGATATAGTGAGAAAGAGAAAGAGATAATTATGGACAGAGTAGTTAGAAGAAGAAGAATGGCGAGAGAGAGAGAGAGAGAGAGATGGAGAAGTATTGAGGGAACGATAGAGAGTACTAGAAAGCTCTCACGTTCATTATTATCAGTGAGAATTGAAATTCGTATTGCAGACCGCCTGTTTGCAAGACCATGATCTTCATGGAATTGAACCGACTCATTAGTAAAATCTCTCTTACAAATAACAATTTCTTAATAACGCGATATTGTGGAAATTATTCCACTATAATCGATTGTATAATATAATATCTCTATAGGTATATAGAGAAATCTTTCCCAAACTCCTTAAAACAAAACAAAAAAATCTGTAATTATTCAAATATTCATTTCAAATAAGAATCTCTTGTATAAAGCAACAACAACAACCGAAAAAAAAAAAAACAAAAAACATAAAACTATTTAGCATTGCTAATCGTGACTATCGTACTCCGAAATTTCAAGAATAATAATTTGACTGTGAAAGCAGACTGAAAGAATTTATACTAAGTGGAGCTAGAGAAAAAAATAAAATAAAATAACGTGAGAATCTAACATTGACCATATCTCTTCCATATAGAGAGAGGGTCTTTTATATTCTCTTCTAAATTATTCAACTTGAAAACTATAATAATAATAATGATAATAATTCGATTGAAATAACGTTTATATGGTTATTATAAGAACCAATCCAGGTGACATTATTTGAGGGATTCAGAGTCACTTCCGCCTGGATAAGTCACAATAATAATTATAGGGTCTTAATTCTAATGTTGCATATATACCTATAGTTAATTCTATATACTACCGGAAGTTAAGTATTTATATACATATATATATATATCTTTATTATTTTATATTTAGGTACCTACTATATATAGTTGAAAGGGTATGATGATTATAACATTTTATTGATTACGAAATAATATAGAATGGAGTTGTATCATTGTGTATATACAAAACTTGATGACTATGACACGAAAATATTGCAGAGAAAGTATACCTATATATAAGAGAGGTTATGAACTTTGGGAGCAAAGTCTCTCTTTCTCTAATATTACATTATTATATCTATATAGTTAGATATGGAATAATATAAGTGAACAGAAGGTCTATATATTATTAGATTAGAAGTGAACAAAAAAAAGTAGGTTCGTTTGCTCAACTTTGATTTAATAGTAGTCGCTGCTTAAAGGTTTAACAGCAATTATTTGAATATATATGTTTCTATTAATTCATTTATTATAATATAACAGATTATTAAAATTGATATTGACCAAATATTATTATTTGTATTTGTTTCAACAAAGTCGTCAGAATAGAGCTTAAGGACATCCGTTTATATATCTAAATATTTACCTACATATTATATAGGCGACTATATATATGTATATGTATATGAAATGTCTTAATTATGGACTTTGAAGATAATTATTAGTTTTGAATTTGATTGGAATGATGTTACTACCTCAAGGACATGTTGCGTATAAGATGAAGGTCGCAGTTGTATCTGTATGTTGTTGGCTGTATTGTCATTTATTATTTAGTTGAAAGAGATGAGGAGAAAAAACAATTATTATATGATAGTGGGCGATTGAGTGTTTTTTTATCATGATGGCAAATTTTGGGCAGATGTGTACCTTTCAACAATTACAGACGAAACGATTTATCCAAGTTTTTTGGGTCAATTTTGAACAATAAAAACCCACCTACACACACTTATTATTATACATACAATGTATGTACAATATATTAACAATCACACTTGCAATTATATATATATATATTTATGTATATATGTATGTATTATATATTTGTTTGTATATAATATAGAAAAGTTGCAATAAATAAAAGAACGGATTAAACATATAATTCAAAGTTAAGGGTCATAAGGTCGTGAAAGCCTGCAGGTCGTAAAATGGTTCTTAATACGGTTATAAATCGGTTCTTCACGTAAACATTTCGTTTCTTTGTTCTGCTTTTAGTGCGATTGATTCTTTTCGATTTTTATTCCTTTTTCTTTATTATTATTATTGAAATTGTCCAACGTAGAACGCTCACGGAAATTCTAGATTGAAATAATTAGAAGGGAAAAAAAAAACAAAACAATTATTGAAAATTGATTACAAGTAGGGTGCAAAATTTATTGTTTGTTAGCACTAAAGATACCACCACACAATCATTCAGTTCATTTGTGTCAATAATTTTTTTACTGATTATAGAATGAAACAAATAAACTTGCATTCAATGCAATCCAAACTAAAATAAACCCATCAAAGTATAGGATGCAGGTAGTATTCGGAATTTGACCATAGAAATTGTCGTATGTAGAGGTTCCATCTAAGCTCAAAGTCCAAAGTCACTTTTGGCTCCAAACAAAACTAAGAAGATTCTCAGGAAAATACTACGTTAGTTTTCCCTAGTTATGAATCCAATAGTTAACTGGGACGAATTTCCCTGAACGCTAGTACCAGAATTCTATTTAGACATGGTTTAGTGATGAGCAAAGCAGAAGCAAGACCAAAACTGTAGTATAGTTTAGTTATTGTCCATGGTCTTACTCTACTCTAGATCTTATTGTCAGTCTTGGCTCCACTCATTTTATCCTGGTCTTGTAGACGAGCAAGAGCAATTCCAAGACCAAGACCTATTTTGCTCATCTCGGATTATAACGAAAGTAACGCTTTTTTGTACAAGTGGGGTATTATTTTCAATTTAGTCTAGCCCATTTTGTATTGCTCTTGTATACCCGCTCTTGGTCTTGATCTTGCTATTTTAAGTGTAGTATTAGTATAGATTCCGCTTTTTTGCAAGCCCAAGACTACAATTTTGCTAATCACTATCTAGAAGTCTGAGACTATAAGAACTATCAAAATCTTCGATCGTACATCCACAATTTGATAATTTTGTAGCATAATATTGAGACAATACTCCTAGAAATTTCTACGGGTGTGCGCCTATATTATATCGAAAAAAATAAGTAGTCCAACTGCTTCTGTGCTGGTTAGCAGTTGATGAAGCCACCAAAAAAAAAACAATACATCCCAAATTAGTATACTTGTCAAATGTCGTGTATACGAAGAAACTGCTGGTCAAAAATTTCATACATATGTATATTAATTTTGAATCAAACCATTATTTTGCATTTATAATATTTCAACCATCAACTCTGAGAGTCGCCATACCACGCCTGTCCCAAATAAACTGTTTACATAACAATGTAACAACCATATATATTCAATTTAAAACCAACACCAAAATTATCTTTGTACAGTTTAAATTTTCTATCAGGACCATATCGTGTTAAGTTACATAGCAATTTATTCAAACAGTCAAAGTGTATGTGGATCTGTTCGTTTAGACGACAAGTTGACATGTTGGACCTTTTTTAATATATATATGTATATACATTGTATATATATAAATGAATTAAATTCTGAAATTTCTGACACAAGGAAGATGGTGTTTATTTATTTATTTATTTATTTATTTTTTTGAATACATATTATAAAGATACTGGCAGACATTTACAAATAACAATCTCGTTGACCATGTCCTCAGGACTCGTTAAACAAGTGCAAACACCTACAAACCAACAGCCCAGAATATTATGACAAATAATCTGATTGCTCCACGAGAGACGCGAGATTAAATCACGACTACATACACAAACACACACACACACACACACACACAAAATTCAAAAACAACAAAAACAAAACAATATAATAGAAAAAAGTCTACCGTCTTCAAGTTAGCAACTTATAAATTCTAATAAGCGAATGTGTTTCGATCAAAACACGGCAGTAGTCTATTGTTACCAAATGCTACTATTAATTAGATTTTGAAATTATCTAGGAACTTAATATAGTCCGTATGAATAGCGAAGAAGTTGAATCCAGCCAGCCACTCCTCTATCTTAATCCATCTAATACTGTTTTCATTAGAAAAACTTTCAATAAACTTATATTCAGCTATTCCAACAATAAAACATAAAGTGCAGTATGACCGCAATTTGTTATTTCGATTAAATTACCACCATCTCATCATCAGACACATAATACAATTATATACAGGATGTATCACCAAACTTTGACAACATAAATGACTTCATAGATACCGTTCGAATTGAACGTTCGTGTCAACGGTATCACGTTGCAAGATCAGCAACAGAATCATTTTAAACGTATATTTATTATGAATTAATGGAATTTTATTCTATATACGAAATATTATACTGAAGGACATCCAGTAACAGTGTACATAAAATTGAACAACCCCTATCATTCAATTTCACCCCATCTATTAATAGACAAATTCCAAAAACTGGTAACTTTTATTTATTTCCAAATACATAAGTTTATAATTATTTAGGGATGACAAAGCTAAAAAAAAAAAATGCACCCTAGTTCAAATGATAACTAAATTAATTGAGCAACTCTTAAGCTTCGGGCCATACACACAACATTATTTCGGACCACATATAAATTATGGCTTTTTTAGTTGATCATTCCAAATATACCGGGTGTGTCTCGTAGGTGAAAAACCAGATTGAAGAGGTGATTATGGGTTGAAATAAATGTTTATATAGTGATGATTTATCCAAAGATAACCCACAACTAAGACACACGATATATAATCCGGTAGAACTAAAAAAGGATGGATGGACTGTCTATTTGACCAAACATACGTCAAACAATTCCATATGGACGTTGAGCATTATTGGTCGGGGCAGTTTTTATGGTTCTAGTTCTCTATTCGCGTACCTCTAGTAGTTAACGGATTGATTCGTTACTAGTTTTTATATAGAGCCGTTTAGAATACGTTCGGGATTTGATCCGCGAAAATACCGCAACGTTAGTTCGTTGTATGTTATAACAACGTTCTGTGTGGCCCTGGGATAATTCAATTTCACCAATGAGAAGCTATTAGCCGATTGCTCCATTTCCAATGAAACGTCCTGTATATAGATCGTGATTGTGTAGGTGTAACCCAATTGTTCAAGACGCAAAAAAGAGATATATGTGAAATTGATATTATTATAACGACAAATAGAAAGTGCTACTATATCTCTCTCTTTCTCTTTTTTTTTCTCAATTTAATTGTTTTTTTTTGCAAATAAATAAATTTTGTTGCTTTTTTTTTTAAAAAAAAATTTTCGATAATGAAGAGACAACGATAATAGGACTGTGTGTGTATTATAGCCAGGATATTGGCCTACGTAAATTCCGTTGTGGGTGTTATGTGATTTAAACAAATCGGATTGAGGAGGTGTAGGTCTCCACCTGACCGTATATCCCTCAGATCAACGGCCGGCAATAATAAGGAGTCTACAGATAATAATAATAATAATAATAATAATATTCTAATCCTGATCCTGCCACTACTAATTAATTTGAATTGATAATAATATTCCTATTATGGTTTTGTTGTTTTTATTATTATTATTATTATTTCTAGGCAGCCAGCCAGGCCAGAGGCGTTCCATATCGGTAGGAATTTATGTCTTCTACTATTAATATTAAAATCAACATGAATATTAAAAAACGTTGTAAACATTCGGCTCGGGCCATAAACAAGTCGCCTTTTTCTGTTCTGTTGTATATATAGATGCCACCCACTGGAATGTTTGCATAAATTAATAAATACTACCAAATAAATCAAAATTCAGAAATCTTCCTTATATAATAAATAATTTTACGAAATTTTTCCGTATAAATAAACAAATGAATAAATTAAAAACAACAGTTGGGGCTTCTTGTATTATTTTATATATTATATTATAGTTGATTTTTTTGTTTTGTTTTGTTTTTGGGTGACGATTGATATATATTTATATACCTATATCGTACAAACCATATCCGGCATAATGTCGTCGCTGATGACCCTCGAACCCGACAATAAAATACCGAATGGTACTTGTACCAGTACCGTTATTATGGCAAGTATAAGTCCTAAAATCATGTCCACATTTCTCTCTTTCGACTATATTATAATATAAACCTACAGTATTATTATTATTATTATTATTATTATTGGCAAAATTGCAATTTTGGGGAGCAAAAATTTTCACCTGTCTATTCATCTATAACTATATTATTATTATTATTATTATTATTATTATTGGAATCTGTCAAGCGACAATTAAATTTCTAAGCAATAATACTTGATAAAAACATGAAAAGGGTGTGTGTAACCGTGTATTTGTAACGATTCCCAGAGAATTGTCCCATAATAGCCAAAAAAGGCTATTGTTCAAACAGGTAGAAACTAACCAAGATAAACTACATTGTTCCAATCATGCGGTTGATAATAATAATAATAATAGTGATAAAAAGAAAAATATATGTATTATATTAGAAAAAGAACGTATTCGTTATTTTTTGGAGATTACAAAATGGGAAGGAAGAAGTAACAAACTGAAACAGGTACGGGAAGTGTTTCTATATTTTCACCATGATATAATATATACAATCAAGTTTCATATTACCTGTAAAAGGGGCCGTTTTTACACCTGGTTACGTGATTTTCCTGATGAGAGTCTTTTATTATTATTATTATTATTATTGGAGTGAAACAACTAAAAGCAACACACAAAAAAAATATGTATATATATACTTATATAGATTTGATATATTCCGGATGGAATATCAACACATGGTTAATACTTTACGGTATTCGTACAACATAAATTTCCTTATATGAATAAAATGGTAATGTGCGCCTGCTATATGCTATGTATGTTCGTGTATTATTTGCAAACTCTCTCTCGCACACACAAAACAAAATATTTACATTGCTGTGTGCTTTGCTGTGCTCGAATGCGGCGATGATGCACATATTCGTGGTTATTTTTATTATTGCCTTTTTCAGATTTAAATTTCTTTGATTTTATGAATACATATATATATAACCATAAGTTCACGGTTATGATATAAACTCGACATTTCTTTTTAAAATATGTTTTGTTGTTTTTTTTGATTTATATAACAACAAGCAATACACCTTCTGTACCTATACAGGATGATTAAATGCAAAACCGTTGCTTCACGAAAATAACAACAAAAACTAATAGAAAAAACAATACCAATAGTAGATTGGTTCAAGCTATAACGGCGCAACGGGTCCAATAATTCGATTATCTCACTTTATCTCTTTAGGAAGTTTTTTTTTTACTTGTTATTGGTTTTTTTGAAGATTAATCGGGAACTAAGAAGTAATTGGATTCATTATCTCAATACCATGTGTTTTAAATATACGGCATGTCCTGTTCGAGATGTGCAGTAACTATGAGAAATACGAAGTTATTTGGAGAACTATTGTTGTCTATCCGATTTTGCAAGCTATATGTTTAAGGTTTTAGGATAGGAATTTTAGAAAATAGATAACAAGAATCGTATTTCTTTGGAAGTATGTAAAATTTGCAAAAGGAGAATTCGTTTTGGCCTTAGGCTACTAAAATCCAAGATTGAATACACTTAAGACCAAGTCCATGTCCAAGACCAAGCAGTTGTAAAATCCATGCTGAAAAGGAAGAATAAACGCACGCACGACGGAGAGCTAATGGAAATAGAGGGCCAGTCTTCCAATAGAAGTATTGTTGTAAGATGATTTCTGGGGCATAATAAGTATCGGTCCAAAAGAAGAAACAAAAGCACTTAAGGATGTGTCTCATGTTCATGGGCGGACAGGAGTCCGTGATTGAAAGAAAAATAAAATAATGAAAATGAAAGAGTACTGAGAACGAAATAATGGAAATTCGATCAGTATTAATAGAAGACCGAGTGGTCCAGAGGGCACCATATTGAAAATATAAAAGGATTTCTACAACCAGATATAACGCGACTTCTTTAAATTTCTTACAGCGAAACTATTTCTTTATTTATACAGAAAGTTTTGCCAAAGATATGAGAAATCAACTACACGAATTTCACAAATACAGGAAGCTTCTCCTTTGATCCAAACATATCTCATGGCAGCTAAATTCTTTTATGGGAAAACGTTTCGGAAATTCGTAAAATTAACAATAAGCATTTTTATTAAACGAAGAATTATTTGAGAAGCTCTATATGTCAGTATAAAATTTCACTCAACATCATTTTTTAAAAGCACTATCAGATTCTCTACACAACTTTTCAATTTCCATAAACCATCATCAAGTTTATTATATTTTTT
>JAZBGX010000172.1:13928-30319 GCA_037414775.1 Zonitis immaculata
CTCGATATGTCAGTATAAACTTTCACTCAACATCATTTTTTAAAAGCACTATCAGATTTTCTACACAACTTTTCAATTTCCATAAACCATCATCAAGTTTATTATATTTTTTAATAAATATGGGCACATTAGAAATTAACATTTTATCAAGGAACTAAGATCATTCTAAATTTACTACTTTATATTTTAATTCAGTACAGTTTTCAGCAGTTAATTATTTGAACAACACAAATATTTACATGGAAAACTACTTTATGTTATTAATATAACAGAATTATCTCGATGATTCGATGAATTTTATCACTGATGCTTCAATTTAAGAGAAAATTACGAGGAATTAGACTAAAAATCTTTACAAAGGCGCAAACAAACAATTAACTTTAGAGAGATTCCGGAAAATTGAGAAATCAAAGATACATAGTAATGAAAATGGAAATAAAGGAGTGCACTTCCAATTTCAAAGTTATCTCAGCTTTTAAAAGTCTGGGTGTCTTACTATCTTAATATTCGCACAAATTTTTCTCAATGTAATCGATTTCATGTCAATACTTGAGAGTCTCAAAAAATGGACATCATGTACATATATAGAAGTTTTACATTTTATTGAATCTCTCTTTCTCTAATGTAGATGCGTTCACCTGCTATAAAGGGCAGGTCGGGTCAAGTTGCCGCACGCGTGTGGGCGCCACAATGGTCCATCACTCACCGCATCTTCTACTCTAGACGACAAAGATACACGAATCACACATACACACACACATTTTTCTTCAAAATAAAATATATTTTATTTCAATTTGAATTTATATATATATATATATATATTTACAGAGCGAATTAATGCGAGTGAAAGAGTTAACGAAATCGTGAACCTTTGACAGGATCATAATTTCTTAGAGGTGCAAACACAACAAGCTCGTTAACAAACTTATCAGATATTGATAGTGACACGACGTATTCACTTTTACAAAGTCACTTGTCTTGTCTCACAAATAGGCTACTCGCTCTACCATAATAATATAAGATATGTCTTTAACTCTTTAAGCGATATAAATATTATTGTTTTATATTTATAAATTAGAGAAAAAATATGAAAGGAAACTATATTATATATATATATATATATATAGAAAATGTGTTGTTTTGATTTATGCGTCTGGATATGCGGAAATGTCGTCATATTTTAATGTTGTTATTTGGTAACCACCCATTGACCCTTTAACTGACACCATGATCCTTTCTATACACACAATAATATACATACATATAGAAAGCCAACAAAGTTTAACCATTTAAAATTCATTAAATCATAGATTGTCATAAATCAATATCAATTTGTAGCACATCCGCGTGGTATGTAGGTATATCAAAGAATATTATCGAGTCTCGGCATTATTATAAAGCAAAATAAATATGTTACCAACAATATATAATAACAATAGACACCATTTGAATGGTTGTTGTTGTTGTAGGACGTTTATATTTTCTTTTAATTCGTTTCCATTTTAGAAAATTAAAATTAAACTCAATATATGGTAGTTTGAGTAATAGAAGACAAAAAAAAAAATGGATTTATCCATCCAAATAGAAATTTATCCATTCCAACTATATGATCATCATCATCATTATAATTGAATGCAAATTATACAATCTGTATACTCTAATCAATATTTCTATTGTTGTTGTTTCGATTCGAATATTATTGACACACCTATCACCCGATTATTCCGAGATGACAATTTTGTTCCAATAGCCTCGTCTTTAAAATTTTATTAAACGCCGTATTTTCTATATTGTACTGTATATACGAGGGCTAATCCAAAGGTGATCTAGAGCATGAAAATCGAGAAGAACTGAGTCGGAGTCATCATTATAGACGTCTTATTGGTGGAAACGTTGGGCAGTGTGTCTCTCCTTACTCGACAGTTGCACGCTAGTGCAAGGAATTCAACATAGAGAGAACAACTTTGAAGAAGAAAAAAGGAACGAGAGCATTTCGAGAGCACATTTTGAATACTATCAGTCTGATAGGGAGAGAATATTGACTCGATTTGAGACACGAAACTGAACAACAATCGATGACAAAAATTCAAAGCCTACATTTTTCAGGATTCCCAAGGAACATTCTTTATGGATTATCTGCAAAAAGATGTCACTATTACAGACTCTTTTACGACGTTGGCCAATTTGGGAAGCGACTTTCGTATTACTTATACGCTCAGATCTAACCCCTAACGGCTTCTATCTCTTCCCTCGACTCATGGAGTAGCTCAGCTGTAGAAGCATTTGGGAGAGTCAAGATGTAGGAATTCGTGCTTTAGAGAATAGATGGACCGAGTGTATTGATCGGTTGCGAGACTACGTTGGAAAATAAATTATGGGTTATCATTACTTTTGGATCACTCCTTGTATAAAGATAGGAGTATAGAAGAAAGAGGAAGTTTATTAATATAAGAAATGACATTCCAAAGCGCAAAAAACTCTTTCTCTCTCTCTCTCTCTATATGTATTAGTTGAGAAATTATAGAGGGAGAAAAATTAAAATCCCCTTATAGTTTTTCTATCAATTTTTATTTAAAATTAACACAGCTGTTACGAAAAGTCTCCCCGGAAGTGTGACCTATACCGGATGAAACACAAAAATATGAAATATTGAAGACGGAAATTTGGTTGTTGTTTTTTTTCTAAATCCATAATAACAGCAAATTGATAATAGAATCAATATGATTATATATTTTGGAAATTATTGCGCTATACTTTTCTAGAATCTATTACAACAAATCAATTTTTAATTAGTTCTTTGAACCAACCTATTGTAGTGTGGAGTTAATTTTCGAAAAGTATTTTTCATAAATATTCAATTAGATTTTTTAAATATATTGTGAGTCAGACTGTATAGAAACGGATAATTGTTGGAAATCGGTAGTAAGGTCAAGAAGTTTTCGAATATATTTAAATCTATAATATATAATATAGAATTTTAAATTAGTTTTCAACTTCAAATAATTTCTAATTATTGTCGTATCTATTGTATAGACAAAAATAGTTGTGCACACTTCATAATTTCGAAACGTTCGTTGAGTTTGTTGCCATTTATTTTATGTAATAAAGGAAAGTTGTGGTGCACGATAACATTAAAGCTTTACAAATTTATTATAGTTGGAAAGCCATACCATAAGTATCCAGCGCCACGCAATTAAACGCTAGAAATAATTAACTCACTATACATCTTACATCAACGCTCATGTTATTAAAAACATAAAATAAAAGCATTTGAATTTATTTTCTTAGACACAAAAATCCATTCAATTCAAACTTTATTATTATTATTCTAATTCTAATTCTAATTTAATCGATAATTGCCAATAAACATAAAATAATAGAGAGAAAGTAAAACTATATAATAATAAAATCGTTAATTATGAGCTAATCAATATTCCGAAATTAATGATCATCATACAGCTAATAAAAGCGCTTTTCTTGTTTTTGTTTTGATTGGAGTTACAAGTCAAAAGGTCGCCGTAGCCGCCAGCAGGAGCCAACTTTCACGCCATCAGCCACAGCTATAGCCTCAATGTTGTTATTATATAGGGAGTTTATAAACATTAATACTAAATCTTTGTTTTATCATCAACATCAAAATCATCATCATCGTCAGCTCTCTATATATATTGTTTATTTTTGTTTTGTATTTTTTCAACATTTATTTTCATTGAGACATCAACTTGTTTTATAACATTGTTGATTTTTTATTGACAACACATAGTCAAGACTTATATGGACGAAATAATGGAAAGAGGCACGGCAGGTTACTTATATATTTTTTTATCAATCAATCAGTAAAGGAAAAAAATATTATAGATATCTATCTTTATATTGATCGGATATAGTGTTCGAAGACGCGCAGTCGAAGCGTATTCATAGTTTTGAATATATTGACAAGAATTTAAAAAAAAAAAAAATTATATTTATTATTGTAAAATAGAAATACAGTAAAGCCACTCTTGGATGAACATCTACGTTCTCTCCGTTCAAGACAGGTACAATTTATTTCTGAAAATACCGGCTTACCCATTGATATTTCGCTACATAGGAGCTAGGATTAGAAATTATCCGGCTAAAGGAGGTGGTGATCGAAACGAATATTGTCTTGTCGTGACCATCCAATAGAGGGTCCTTCGCTGATGACACCGTCTTATTGTCACAAATGTCTATGGTTAGCAAATTAGTGCATCAATCTAATTCCAGACAAATTCCAGACTCTTCAGGAATTCGTCGCTCCACTCCAATGTCCGGCTGAGTCCCTGCAAGGTTTCGTTCCACTGCTAAGGAAGAACGATTCAGTTGTTGAACATCGTCCATTACCAGAATGTCGTGTTCCATCAATACGGCAGTTGGTAATTCTAGCTCAACGATATGCTGAAGAAAGTCACAAACCATTCGTCGCCTGCTCTGTCCGCTTTTTGTGGAGGAATTAGAGGCTAGTCTACTTTTATCAAAAAACAACAACTCCATGTCTGAGCCTGTACGATTGACCAAATACACTACTTCCATCCTACTCCCTGTCTATACCAACACACTTCTAATCTACCAGTTGAAGAGTATCTTTCAAAATTCCAACGTTATTTCGTCCAGTGTACCTTCAAAAACTCATAATTTCAATCTCTGGTTCATCGTGGTACAAAGTGTTCCATAATGGTCGAATTCGGAAACACTCCATTGAACGTCATGCTAAAAATGCCAAACTTCCCCATTGTTACTTCGTCAACTCATGCTTGAGTCAGACCTTGACGAGGAACTCTGGAGCATCGTTGACAACGCCACCATTGCCATCGGGAGACGTAAGGCGTTACATGCCAGTATGTGGGTTCCTTCAGCCTCTTGATATGAATCTATACTGTAATGAATTGTAAACCTATTTTGGACTGGAGATGATGAAAACCTAGTACGATCCAACTCAATATATAAATAGATCTATAAATAATAATATGCTATCTAGTGTTAATGGAGTCATTTTTGGGTTGAGTTAAGTCATGTTCTATATCTATCATGACTCATAGGGGATGCCCGTTAACGGTGGTTTAACTGTAATCGATTTATTTATAAAATTTCGATAGTTTGAGTCATAATAATAATAATACAACCGTCTATAGATTATTATAACAACAACAAAAGCTTAATTACAACTTGATTATAATTATAAAGTCGCCATTGTTTAAAATAAAAAAAGAGAGGATGTACGTTTTTTGTTTTTCGCTTTCAAACAAAATAAAAGCGGGATGGGGAGGGGGGGCTTACACCTACAATATAAAGATTTTATCATATTCATAATAAAAATTACCTGTACTTAGATGTTGCAGTTTCTCTATAAATACGTGATAATTTTACAAAATTATTTATAATCAATTTATATTATTATTATTATTATTATTATTATTATTAATAAATATCATCTACCTTGATCGATATACAAGTCATGTTATCATCAATAGATAATAAATTTCAAATACACCCACAACTATGATTGTATATAAGTGTGTATTGAATATAAATATGGTATATATGTTGTATATAAAGTCTGTATCTAAAATTTTATTATTATGTATTAAATATTAGTAAATTAATGTTACTTATAGAAGACGAAGATGAAGAAGAAGAAGAAAAGAGATAGATATAGGCTATTAGTTAAAGGATAGGCTGTCTATTGTAGTGTTAATGAGATAACCCTTAGGCATAATTGCCGCCAACATGATGATAATATTCAACCATATATTAATGTGTAGGTGGTAAAATGTAGAAATTGTAATTAACACTTACGTAAATATTAACATACAAATGACATGTACTATATATTAGTTTTAAATATATATATAGCTTTAGAAGCTTTTAACATCGAATTGAATCCTATATGTATACTTATTGATATAATAAATATATAAACTATATATGTATAATAAATATATACAGGGTGATCCACCAGAGGCGTTCCTGGTCTTGCAGCTCTGGCTCTAGTTGGGGCAAAAAAAAAAACGGACTCGACGGTCTAAAGTGTAATATTTAGAGAACATTTAGACGTTAAAACGATTTCCCAAACTTTAGATTTTCGAGTGCATTTTTTTTCTCTCTCCACCAGAACCACAGCTCCTACAAGACCAGGAAAGTGTCTGGTGGACCATCCTGTATAATAATGATGTTGTTTTAAAGATGTTGTAATTTTATTTTAAATGGAAATATATATATAATTTAATTAAATTTCAAATTAATCGTCTAATTTTATGTTCAATTTTATTAACTTATATATATATAATTATTTTACATCAATTAATTTATGGCCTTGTTTAGAGTTATTTAGTTATATAAGTATTAGCCGCAATACTATATGGTACTATAAATTTAATCGTTTTGTCTTTATAATTTATCTTTGAAAGTCTTCCAATACGAATCGATTGTAAGAAAATTGATAGACTTCATTTATTTCATTTACCATGCACAATCTACTTTTAATGAATCAAAATCTAATAGAAGTTGATTCACCAACAGTTTGAGGATGGATTAAACTCGGTTTAGAAAAAGCTCAAAGTCAAGAAAAATCGCACAATTTGAGGATAGTTACGAGCGAAGCGTAATAAAGACTGCAGTAGTCTTGGTTTGTACTTTAAGTCTTTATCTTAATCCTGTTCTTGGTCTTGCGATAAAACAACGATACAACACCAAGACTTGAGACAAAATTTCATTCAAGATAGCTCGGTATACGAAAAAAGAGAAGCAAAATGTATCATAATGGACACAGAAAATTATCCCAAAAAATTTCAAAAAACCAATACCACAACTACAAGATTTTCTCCATCACTAATCCTCACTGTTCCTCAATATTAAGGCATTCTTAAGGTTACAATCAACAAAATACACTTGATTCAATTTGGATCTTACAATTAGTGCAGTAATACAAATTATAAATAGAAGCTTAAGTCATCTCAACTTTAACGATGACTCAAGCTATAATTATAAGCTAGACAATAGAAATTGAATGGATATGATTTAAGCCGAACTTAATCTTAAGCATAGTTAAAGGGATATTCTGAGAGATATTCATTTGAGTAGTAATGAGCAAACCAAGGCCGTGATGGATTCGTCTGCTCTCGTAGCCTCCGTTTTGATATGCTCTTAGAGTCTTGCATATTCAATCAAAATGTAATAGAGATGGATATCAATTTTGTAACGTACAATAGGTATCTATCTATAAAATAATAGTAGAATTAAATAAATTATAGCCCACCTCTACTGCATCTATATATATAAAACTGGCTTATATGGTTCGTAAACCCGCCTCAACTTTGACGATGACTTAAACTACAATTGAACTCTTTGTTAATATTGAGTCTAGTTTAAGGGGGGCATAAACTATGATGTAATGCTGAATGTCGATCTTGGAAATAACTGAAAATGATGATGTAGCACCGAGAAATGTTACAACTCTATCATAATTTGAGTTATCGTCAATAAAAAATAATCACTATAGCAAATGCACATTTGAGGGCATATGAGTCCTTTACAAACGGCACATCACTGCGCTAGCTGTGTGTTGTGTGATCAAACAATTAACTCCGCCTATGCTCTCTCAAATGTGCATCTGCTATAGCTCTAAAATTTCCTCAATTGTCTCTTATTGTTAGATTTTAAAAGTGTTTATAAATTCTATGCCTTATTGGCCGGATATTCCGAAATGAAATTGTTTATATCAAATAATAATAATTTCTCTATACTTTATATTTTTCAATAGGACACCATACATTTCCGATGCACTGTGGGAATATTGACAGAACATTGTATACAGATGTTGAACAGGTGCACAATATTTACCCTCGTTCAATTTTCCCATAATGGTCCACTACTACAACTATACCTTGATCCACATAACATAAACACCACAATAATACAAAATTTTTACAAAAAAAAAAAAACATAAATCAATAACAAAAAAAATTTGAATCATTATACTATTAATTAATTAATTAATTAATTGAATATTTTATTATCTTGATATTTAAGACCACCTATATATAGCTCACTAGAGACCACTTCTGAATAAATACCTGCTGCGATATTTATGGAGATCTAGTGATTTTTAGATGTATTATTTTAATTTATAGGATAATTACTAGATTTAATTACTATTACTTAAACAAAAACAAAACAATATATAGTAATTTTTTATTATTGTAAGTTATGGGAAATTTACGTAAATAGAATCAAGAAAAAAACTATGACCTTTAACTGATAGTGACATAGCGATTCGCATATTCAACCTGTCGTCCATATAGCCATATAGAAAGAGAAATCCAGCACATCACCCATAAATTATACAATTAATTCATTATAAATATCAATAAATTACCCCAATATAACGTTATTTGTATATTTTTATAGCGAAATTATTCTAATCCAGCTATACCTATATACATACACATTTAGAATCCGTTTATAATGTGGGTGTCGATATATGGTTATATGGTTTGTTTATCTCACCCACATCAATGGTCGTTTATTTTTTTTTTGTTTTTTTTTGGGGCCAATATCAATTTTTTTTCTTTCTTCTGCAACTTGTGGAGATTTTAGTGTGAAAGTTGCTACTTTCTCGCAAATTTTTGCATATAAAAAACCATTATTGTGAAATATATAATATGTATTTAGTTAAAAAAAAATTTTTGGAAGAACTGTTATCGGTCAAGGTTTATTATATAAACAACATGAATTCGTGACTAGATATCGAAAGATTAAGATATTCATATACAAGACTCACTTCCAATATCTAACAGTTAGATAATATGTAAAGTTTGATGTGTTTATCAAGATGAATGTCATCGATGTTGCATATTGGCAACAATCTTAAGTAACTTAATGATTTTAGCTTATTTTTAGAATAATATCGACATCATATAATTAATAATTTTCTACAATATAAGTGGATTGAGAAAAGTTGTGGGTGAGAAGCATGCACCGCCACTGTTCTTGTTGTTGTTGGTTGTTTAGTTGTTGGACTGCATTCCGCGATCCACTTGTTCCACCAATGTGTCGTATGGTTTATAATATCTAACTAAAGTCGATTCTATCTCGCCTTTATGTGCTTTACTTTAATAATTTAATAAAAAATACTTACATAGAAGTATATAGATTGAAATTATAGATTCGTAAAGTATGAGCTATATTTTTAGATCTATTAAGATGTTCCACAATAGATCGCGCATCTCTTTTATTGCTATATATTTTTTCGAGAATACAAACAAATAAACAACTCGATGACCTTTACAAAAAGCCGTTATTACATGGCAAATAAATTAGATTTTTTTTAAAAAAATCTCGAATTGTATAATTTCTAACGATCTAGATTATTAATTTTTGTTATTTTTTAATTTTTAAATAAATCATTTTTCCTATACTCAAGTTATTTTCAATGATGGAGTTAATGAGGCATAATTGCACTATAAATTCGTATAATCCACAATTATAAAGAGAGAGAGAAAAAATTGTCGGTTGATGGAGACATCAATGTCCAAGTAAGACACGAACTTGCAAGCTTTATACTGAATTATTAGACAATTAGTTGAGATTAATGCACATAATTCTGGCCTTATAGATGGAATTTATTTTAACAACCTAACAGATAAATTATTTGTATCCTGCGGTCTGCTCTATGCACTTGTCGGCTCGAAAATTCCAATAACAATTCCTTTGTAATCAATTTTTTTTCTCCTACTTCTTCTTCTTCGTTATTAATTTTTTCGAATGCGATTCTATACAATTCGTTTCGAATAAATCTATTTTTTGTTGTTGTTATTATTGTTATTTGGTTTGATTGTTGAATTGACGGCATCTGTGAGGCACGCGCCTTTCAAATAACATCACCATAATCAATTACATTGCGGTAATTAAAACATCTGAACGTAATGAGCGGATCGTGACGCTGCCTTTTGCCAACACAATTGCCATAAGACAGCATGTGTCTTCGGGTGTTTGTTTCGATTAGATTATCTCTTGAACACATTCATCGAAATACCGAGTGTCTCGACTAAATAGATATCCTGGTTCATGACCAATTGACCTAACCTGTTATTTAAGAAAAAACAAAAAAATTAAGATCAATATATAAAATAAAAGTTTGTCAATTTATAAACTTGTTGAATATGCGTTTTTTTGTTTTTATTATTATGCGAATTCCTACAGAGCTATAAAGCCATATATGGGTTATTGTCAATAATAAAATTTGGATATTCGGATGTGTTTTAAAATAATCAAGAAAACTAATTGGTCATTAATAGGAAAAGTGTGTCGTCTTGAATTTATGTGTTGTGTGGTTCATTATTATTATTATTATTATTATTATTGGCGAGACGTACAAACAAAAATAAAGTTTGTGCTAAAATTGTTTTGAAACGACAACGACGACACCATTAAATTGTGATGAATGCGAAATTGTTTATTTTACGAAACAAATTTTCCATATATTTATTATTATTATTATTATTATTATTTTTTTTTAAGTTGTTTTGGTCGAAAACAAATCCGGGTCATTCATTAAGCAAAATTACTTTATTCAATGGATATTTCGTGTTCAATTTGTTACATGTTTATATTAGACGTTGAGCTATAATACGATAAGGATTATAATATAATCGTGATTTAACTATCTAGAATTAAATTTTCGTTTGTTATAATACCGTTGTTGGGTCCTTTCAGCCAATGCTTCTTATATATATATTTAAACAAATTAATATATATACCCACATATAAAAAGAACAAAAAAGAAACACCACACGTTCGCTTTATTATAAATATTTTATAAACGTGATGGCATCTCTTCCTACACACTATATATATATATATAATATATAACGATAAATTTCATTCAATTATAGTATAGAAAATAAAATATAATAATCACAAATAAAGTAGAAAATCACCGTTAAAATATCATCATCATTATAACGCTTCTTGTTTGTTTGTATCAAATTTTCAATAGTTCCACCTGTCCACCCAATTTTCATTACATATATTATTCACCTGTTTCCTCAATATTTTCATTTAATAAATTTGCGTTATTACCACAAAAAAAAATAAAAAATTATCGAGAAAAACCGAAACGACAGCTGATTAATAATTTATTCATTGTCCTGTCGGTATTTATTCAATTTTTCTTTGCTTTATTGTTGTTATAGTAATTAACAAAAAAAATTATTCTATTCTATAACCGGATAACTATAGATAATGACACGTGTTAGTTTGTATATTTGATAAAAGAAAAAACCACCCTATATGAATGGACACACACCTGTTTTGGTAAATGGTGCGCTACCAGGACAACGATATTGCATTATATTTTATAAGAGCCTAGTGACCGACCAACCAGAAATAGGACGAGCTCACCTTTACTCTATCATTAACAGGAAATAATCATCAAAAGTGAAAAAAAAATAAATAATAAACAATAGGAAGTATTTGGACGTAATCAAGATATTATGGAAGAAAGAAAAAAAAATAGACAAATGAGTTGGAATAAAAAATATGAAATTTTGACTGGGAAAAAAATGATTTCCGTTTCTTATCATCCACCGGAAACTATGATTGATTAGGAAAAAAACAACAATTGAATCCAAACCAAAGGAAAAGCTTCCATATTGTGTCCACTAAATACCCACATAGCAGTCTCAAAATATTTAGAAATGAGTAGGAAAAATTAAGTTCATATACCGCTTGTGGACGCTTTTGAGTGCGTGGAAATGTTTGTTAGCTAAATGGGCTAGCCTTCAAGCTACCTACTTGAACTTGACGATTATTAACAATAGCAAAATCAAGTCGAAAATAGAAAAAGTCGTCCGCAACTCTCATTATTGTTGAAAAATTTTGGGTTGATGAATTTGAAGTCATTATACTTATTACTAAGGGGTAGTCGTATAGGGACTAAATAATTTTTTTTTGCGTCCGTTGGTTTTGGCACTTTGTGCCGTTATAAAGCGTTTATCCGTTTTAGTTTGGCTCAATAAATTCATGGAAGCGCAGGCGTCTTTTGAATGTTGATGAGTCTTGGATTGCTGCTAGCTTGGAAAAAAAATTCCGAAAATCTGTTGGAGAGAGATCTGGCGAGTATGGTGGATGCGGTGAATCTTTATTCTTCCATGCATATAGTTTTGTCTGTACGAATTGCTGGTTATGTGGTATCAAGCATCGTCATCAATACTCTTCCGGAAATTAATCAAAAAAAAAAAAAAATTATTGTCAATTGTTCAAGAAAATTCTCCAAATGGAAACTAGAATTTTTACAAATTTCAGTCCAATCCATGCCCCGTCCAGTAAAATGATTAAAGTTGTTCACGTTAATATTCTTATCATTTACCGGAAACGACTATTGATAATAGAATAAATGGATAAAAATAAATAACCGGAGTAATTTATTTTGCAATTTTGTTATCATCAAAAAAAAAAAAACGGAAAGTAAATACAGATTTCCGGCTAACAAATTTTTGATAGACTTGCAAGACAATGTCATAAAATATTGGACTAGAAAAAAATTACGGATATTGAAAAATATACATAATGTTATATAAATAGAGAGAGTGTGAAAAGAAACCTGGTATTTCCCAAAACAAAAAATTATGTACCTATACATATATAGTTGATATTTGCAATATCGACGGAGTTGGCAACACATATATCGTTCGATCGTATCTATCTATCTTTTCCAACTATAACAACAACAACTGTTGCTCTCAAATCCTCTGAACCATAGAAAAAGTCGTTACAAGTCTAATTTATAAACACCTTGCTTCTTTATACAATAATTTTCCAGTAAATACTGCAAAACCAGCTAATAGAAGAGTAAAGGTACTATCACCATATCGCCCTTAATATCTCAAACAATATTTACCCTTATAGAAATCGAAAATAACGTTGTCTTTTTTCAAGTATTTCCATCGAAAATAATGGTAGAAGCGTGTGCATGTGTGTGTGTGTGTGTGTGTGTATGGTGCGGGGGTTGCTCAACTAGAACACGTGTAGCACGTGCAGGTGACACCTGGCATGCGCAAGCGCATTGCCCGACACGTGCCATAAGTCCAGTGGAAATGGTCAGGACCGTGACCGCGTAATACCGATAATGTTATTTGAATAAATTCCGGAAAAGGAACTGAAAACAACAAAAAAAAAAGCAGATGTAGGAAATAATTAATTATAATACAACATTAAAATATGATATGAAGCGCAAAATTAAAACAATCGAAAATAGAATAAATTTTTGTTTGGAGGAAATGGGTATATTCATCCAATAAGTTGTTATCATTCGCCACCATTATCACATCGCGCTCTAAATTGAAGAGACACCAGAGGGAATATTTCAGGGAGAAAACATTGTAAATATACATTACAATCAAGGTGCGATTATAAATAAATGCAACAATACATTTTTACATATAGTGTGGGCGTTTCACTAGAATCTTGTTGCTTCGTTATTGTATTTTTTTTTTTTTGGAAAGTTGCAATCATGAAAAAACATAGGCGCCATGTCGAACCAACAAATTATACCGAGATTAAAATCGAAATAAACAAAAAACTATTCTTTTTTTATTTGACCAAAAAAAAAACAAACAAAAAATTAAAGAGATATTATGAATAATTCAAATGAAATATTTCAAAAACGATTCTTAGTATTGTCGCCTTTATCTAATAATAATAATAATAATAATAGTAATATAATGGAGAACAGGTCCATCTATGTCACAACATCTTTAACATATGTCGTCCCTTATTTGAAATGCATTTATTCAATATATAATACTACTGCTTTCTATAAGATATAACGAGCCATATATACACAAATATCGACAATTATTTAATCAATATCGACGTTATTAATATCGATTTTATCGAGATAAATTATTATTATTATTATTATTAAGAGAATATCGTGGAGACTTCAATTAGTTGTTAGGATGGAAACCTGTCTGTATATATAGATATAATTATTCACATTTTATTTCAACTATATTGTAGGTATATATAGTTTAGATATCGTGAAATTTAATATTTATTAAAACCGCGCTCAAAGAATGCGATGGTCGACTTATTCACAAACAGCCGATAAGCATACACTTTTTATTGTTATATCATTTTATTTTCCATCTTTGAAGAGAAGACAATCTTCTTATAAGAAGAATAATAAAAGAGAGTAGGTACATCATAGGCCATAATCTCAAATGTCTCTTTCTTGTTGGCCGCTCATGTCATTAGTTTAAGAGACTTATCTTTTATATATACAAAAGAAAAAAGCATTTATTCCGCCCTACCTATATATAATATTTTTCCACTTTTCCACATCAAATTGCTCAAGTATTATTATCATTTTTTCTATTATTTATTATTATTATTGTTGTTGAATATAGAGATAGTTGTAGAGAAAATAAAAACAGGTTGAGATGCGGGTCCAGCTGTAGCCCGTATATTCCATGATGGCATTCCTCAACGGTCATTCATTGAAATAACAACAACAACAACAACGGATAGGTACAGGTGGATCACGCCTCAAGGTGACAAATAATTCACTATTCACTGTCAAAAATTTCCATTGGAACAAAAAAACAAAGTATATTAATCAAACAATCACGCTTTTATTTCGATACGCAACCGTTATTTATTTTTCGAATTTTTCCCACAAAAAAAAATTAAATTAGCGAAATTTTTCATACTACTCCCAGATTCTCAGTATTTTAGAAGCTAGTTAGGCCACCCAAAATTCTATTAACTGATACCTAAATCCAGTAGTCGAAGCTCGGAGTTTCTTCCTTAGAGCGTGACAGTTTGATCAGCTCAATGCGACGTCCTTAAGTAGGAGGATTCAGAAAACCAAACTCCAAAGCAAGCCAGACCCAAATATCAGAAATACAATCTCAGCTCCGATACTAGGACCACCTCGACATCTCAAACGCCTGCTGTAATCTGGGATCAAACTAGGATCGCTACAGTCCCGACAGCTCAAATGCCTGCTTGACTTACTCTGCGATCGGAATAACGCATCAACAACGGCCCCGTCTAGTATCTCCTAACCAACACAAGTGGGCTTTGTCCTCTCTCATGTTACAACCTCTGATGAATAACGGTCAGGCTCTCAACCGAAAGGATTGGGTAGCTAATCAAATAGCTTTAAGGGTAAATGGCGTATGGTCTGCAGTTGGAACTAATCTCGGAGTGACCTCTGTATCTTGCGGATGATGATTCGGGAAGCAACTCCTGATATTCGACTCCTCAAACGATTGTCCAACCTTTTATCCGTTAAAATGATTATATAGATCAACACGATCACTACAATATAGTTATAGGTACTTCTAGGTTTTTATGTAACTCGGGAGAAAATTATAATCGAGCTAAATTGCCCTAACAACTTTATAGACGCCAATTGTCGATTTTACTTCTACAGTTTTTGTCAATAAAGAGAGACCTGATGAGAGAAAAAATTGAGTAGTAAATAAGTTAATTGAGTTGAGTTGAGAGTTAAACGGCAATTTTATCGCCACTATTTGAATTTTTCTTTCTTTCGATCTTATATAAAATCTAACGTTTCAGATTGATAATAACGGGAATGAACGACCACACATATGGCAAAATGAGCCTTATATTAAACTCTCTAGTAAAAGATTTAATTAATATTGAAGAGTTTGAATTCTAACAGAAAACAGATACTAATTGCATGCTTCACCTGTATGTGTATATTTGGTTTTGTTTTGTTTTTTGCAAATTTCATCTAGTTTAGACTTAATTACACCTTTGAATTGTTAAATGAACCATTCATCTTGACGCAGTAATCATCTCTAATGATAATTCCACAATTATCGCTTGAATAAATTGGATTTTTATTAAACAATTAATTATATATACAGAAATATAAGAATAATACGAGGAGACGATTTGTTAAATAGAAGAAAAAAAAGACTTCCGGAACTTATCCACCCATTACAGGACATATTGTTAATTATCTCTAATAGACAGGTGGTCATTTGTTTGTATACAGGATGGTTCACTAGAGGCTCTTCTGGTCTTGCAACTCTAGTGAGTGCAAAGAAATCGGACTCGACGATCTAAAGTGTGATATTTTGACGTTGAAACGATTTCCCACTACAACCAGAGTTCAGAGTTCCAGGAAAGCCTCTGGCGGACCATCCTGTATCAATTTAAAACTTTAATTATATTTACGGAAATTGAACTGTTTTATACAGATAATAACAATTGAAAAATTCAAACAATGACCTGTTTTAATGAATTAAATTGCGGTTATAGAGGTTCGATTACAAATTATTTACACTCCACAAATGATGCGATTGGTAAAAATTTTCCAAAGACATACTTCCTTCTTT